>CM057812.1:45104469-45284469 GCA_030067965.1 Latrodectus elegans
TAATATGTGATTACTTATAAAACTATTAAAAATGAGAAAATCTCCTTTTTATTTTTATATAACTTTTAAATAATTTTTGATGGGGTTTTGAATTAATGAGAAATTTAAGAAATTGTAATGATTCAGCATTACTTAAAAATTTATTTTAGACTGACGAAAAAATTGATGTCAATTATATTTTAAATTCGTTCTGTATGACTTCTGATTTTTCTTTCATTTTATTTACAAATAGATAATTTTGCCTGACTTTGCATGTTGAAAAAGTATTTTCAGCTTAAAGATACCAAATGTATTGATGGTTTATGGGAATGATATATTTTTCCTTCTGGCGATAAAAGTAACATCCTGTGAAAGTCACTTCTCAGAACGCAGCTGTGGGACTGCAGTTGTACCAAGGGATTTCATTCCCCTTTCTAGCCCTCCACATTCTTCAGATCAGATTTCGTTTCTCAGAGTCAAAGGAAACCGGACATTGAGGTCCGAAAGTAGTAAAATTTGAAAGTAACTAAAGTGAATTATAGTGTTAAGAATTAATGTTCCAAAATCAGAAATCATCAGTTGAAGAAGAGTTTTATGAGAAGCATTTTAAGATTAAAGCTATCGAGTAAATGAAAAAGGCAGATTTGTTGTCCGACTGCCTAATTTCAGCAAAGCTGAAGAGTTAGGTGACTCCAACTCTTTGGCTATTTCCCGTCTTTTATCCATGGAAAGAAAATTTGATTTAGATAAAGAACTTGGTAGGCAATACAATGAATTCATGCAAAAATATAAAACTTTAATCACATGATTCAAGTTGTTCAGATCGAAGAATATAATCAAGTGTATATCCTAACGCATCATGCTGTTGTTAAACCGAGCAGCTCTACCTTTAAACTTCGTGTAGTATTTGAAGGATCATGTAAACCTAAAAATTCAGTTTCTTTGAACTCTGTTTTAGGGTTAAGTGCCATTCACACAAACTTAATAGTAAAATAAAGCATGTTGCCAGTAACAAGATTATTCTAAAAATAATAACAATGGGAAAAATAATAAGGCAAAAGGAAACAAGAAAAGTAAATATTAAATGGTACAACCAACACACAAGTTAATTGATGAAATTCGCAAGCCAAATAGTGTGTGTGTGATAACTTAGTGAAGGATTTCTTTTTGGAGGAAGGAACTATGAGAAAGGAATGATCTGCATCAAGTCTGGAACATTCTGGGCATATATATATATATATATATATATATATATATATATATATAAATATATATATATATATATATATATATATATATATATATATATATATATATATATATATAATATATATATATATATATATATATATATATATATATATATATATATATATATATATATATATATATCAGCAACTGGAAAAAGTTTAAAGACAGCAGTCCAAGATATAGATCAAGAAAAAAGCTTGCCAAAGAATAGCATAACTAGGCTGAAAAATTCTATGGCTAAAGAAGAAGCAATTTTGCCGCACACTATATTTTGTACTTTTTTTTTATAAAGGAAACAATTGTATGTTTATTTTTATAAACCAATCTCATACATCTTTGACGCTTGGATTATAGTGAAAAAATCATTTGAATAAAATTATGACAATGTAATTCTTCAGAAATTTCCATATTTAGCAAATATTGTTATACTTGAAATACTTTCATATTATTGAAGTGTCAGACATAATTTACATATAAGTTTTGCTACTTATTATTTTTAAGACTTTTGATATAGTGGACACAGTAAGCATTTAACATTATGGAGAAACTAACAGGCCACTGTAAAGCATTTTGGCGATGTAAATTGGCTTCCGAGAGTACTTTTAATGTAATCTTTCATGAGTCAAAAAGTAGAAAACTCGAAAACCTCTCAATCATCTACTCCAGCAGACGTTATTGTTGCACCAGCACGCTTCTTTAGACCTAATCTTGAGATGGGCTCTACCAGTCAGACAGAAGCAGCCGGTTGGAGTTTTCGGGATTTTGAAGCAAATACCAATCAGAAGACTCTTAGCCTTTGGCCTGCCACCCCCAGAAGGTATCCTTTCACTTGGAGGACATTGCGACCACTCCCTGTTTTCAACGTGCCCCAGCCACCATTAGAAAACACGACGGATCTTCATTTAAACCTTTTTATTCGAAGTTCAGATAATAAGAACGACGCCCTGATCAACCAGGCTACCACGCCTCTATTCTGACAGATGTGCGCGCAGAAAACATATGCGCAAAATCCATCTCCCAGTTGGTATTTAACTGAAGACCTTATGCTTCTAGCAGTGCTGTCCTACTTCTGGACTATGGTGAGTATTAGGTTAATTTTTATTAGAGAAAAGCATAAAAACTTCGCATCGTCAGAACTTAATGAATCTGCCAAGAAGACTTTTGACAGACATCAGATCGTATTTTAAAAGAACAAAATTCAAATTTGGATTCAACATTTTAGATGGCACCTCATTATATACTCAAGTTATTTTATAAACTAATTCTTGAAATAAACTTTTCAATGAATCCTTTCCTCGATTCCTCCTGAAGTAGGTGAGTGTACATTCTAAATTGCCGTCTGTTGCAGGCTATTGGAATTAGTAATGCTTTCTGATGACTTCGAGAAAAATTCATGCAAAATATCACAAGTTTGGGGCTTAATGAGACCTAGAGACATTATAAAGTTCTTTATCATAAGTTCCCGGGATCGATATCAGACTATTGGGCAGTGGAAAATAGATTTTGCACTTCTGCTTGCACATATATCGGGGATAGTCCTCCTAGAAGACAATTTACGTGTTGGATCAAATTTACGCATTAGGCTGCCCACCGAGCGGTGCGAAAATGTCATATGATTGAGATTATAGCATGAAAATAAATTATGTGCATGTGAAATATTATCTTATTCGTATTCATTTGATTTTTCCCAGTTAAACATCCACCTATTTATCTATTTTTTATATTTCATAATTCTAATTTGTGAATTGCTTTCATAGAAAATATTTTTCAGGTGCAATTTTAGAAAAATTCGTTTTCCTCTGCCATTTTTATTGCTTTCTAATAATTTCAATAAGAATTTTTGTGAAATGTCACATTATTGAGAATAAAATATAAAATAAATTATGTGCATGTGAAATATTTATTTAATTCCTTTTCCTTTTTTCCCATCTTAACATTCACATTTTTTTTTTTTTTATATTTTGTATTTTAGAATTTCAATTCGAATTGTTGTCATGAAAAACCTTTTTCAAATACGATTCCAGAAAAACCCTGTCTTCCTCTTTTATTTTCCCTGTCAATAAAAAAAGAGCATTTGTCTCCGGAGACAATCTCCGGAGGCTGTAAAAAAGTAGACGGGGACAAACACTCGACCTGAGTTGTTGCTCCTCGGGGAAATCGGCGCGATTTCCTTTTCGCGCCTGACGATTCTGGAGCTGTTTAGGTGGGAAATTGGCTTTAAAGGCTTCTATATTGCGAGAGCTCTTATTTAGTTATTTTTTTATTGAACAAATAATACCTTACATAAAGATCGCTTTTGGTGGTAAAATCGCATGGAACATTCCTAATGTATTTTATGCACTTTTGGTTTTCTTTAATTAATCATAACCACATTTATGGCGCTAAAATGTGTCGGTATTATATATGTGAATGTGAAATATTATTACCTTTCATATAGGGGCCGCAGTGAAGCTTGGTTGGTTCGGACATCGTTCTAACTATTAGGTGGTAATGAATTGTTATCCCAATTTAACCAAACATCCCTCGAGTTCAATAAAAACGGATGAGACATATTAAATATATCACAATGTCCTCCAAGTAAATTGTTATCTCTCGGGGGTTTGTTGTTTCACCAGCATGCTTCTCTGTACCTAGCCCTGGGTTGGGCTCTGCCAGTTATATAGAAACAGATAGGTGGAGTCTTCGTGATTTTGTAGCAGTGTAAGTAGAAGACCCCCAATACAGGCCTTCTACCCTCAGAAGTATCATTTCACTTTGTGGATTTGTGACCACAACATATATAACGTGTTCCAGCCATCTATATTGAACGCGACGGATTTTCGATTATGCTGGGATTCGAACTCACTAACTACCGATGATGAAAGCGATACCCTAACCAATCTACCGGCCCTTACTACTGACGGTTGTAGATCAAATATTATGTGGCTCACCTTCCCTGTCCTCTAAAATTCTAAAGATCTTCCCGCTTTAAGCATCACAATGACGCGGCAACTAGGTGTCCCATTTTATAAATTTACTATCATTTTCACTCTTTGTAATGGTGAAATTCCTCGTAAATGACCTCGGGAGAAAACATTTTTGATGAGAGTGCATTTCATCAGCTGATACTGTTTTTGTTGGGAACTGGTAGGGTTACAACTCAGGAATTGGAAAGGAGAAGCATGCTGGTGCTCGATCACCGATTTGAAATAGAGAGCGCAGTAACCTGGTTTAATCACTTTGTTTTCACTATCAGAAGGTAGTGAAAATCTCCTGTTTAGTCACTGACCCATCGTATTCAATAAGACAGTTGGGTACGTTCAATGCTATATCTGGGAGTGGTAGTTTGGGGCATCATCTGCTTGGTGTTCCCCACTTGGCTACTCCAACCTAACAGGCATAGCCTAACTCAGGGCTGAATACTGGGCATAATCTGGTGGAACAACATCAACGGCAAATGATAATTTAATATCCAGACTGTAATTTTTTTCGTGCCTTAACTTGTTTTACCATTAAAGTAACTAGAAGCTTTTTATCAAAGCTGATTGTTGTTATTACAGCAGCATACTTCTGTACATAGCTGTATGCAAAAGGCTCTACTTATTAGGTGGAAGCACCCAAATGTCTTTATAATCTCGAAGCAAGGATCGAGAAGAATGGATAATATTTCACTTGGAGAACATTGCAACAGCAATTCATTTTACATGCCTCCAATCGCTTGCTTATGAACACAATGAATCTTCGGTTAAGTTGGGATTTGAACTAACTTCTTTACGACTATGAGAACTATGGTTTAACATCCAGGCCAACGCAACCTCAGCACCAGCATATTCCCTGTAAATTCAGAGATGGACTCTACCAGTTAGGTGGAAGTAGTCGAGGGGAATTTTTCGTGATTTAGAAGCAAATACTTGCTTGAAGACCAGATTTGTTGTTTTCGCTTTTTCTCTTATAACGGAGAAACTAATGGTCAAAAACAACTTAGATCTTTAGGGAATGTTCTTTTTTCTTGCTGCGTTGAAGACTCCCTGGTATCCCTGGTAACGAAAAAGGCGGCAGACCAGATAGCTTAACTTGCAACCTTTCATAATATGCATCTTGTATTGTTTTGTCCCAAATCTTACAGGAAATATACTGCTCGTGAAAAACTGTGGTTGACTGGAACACTGAATACCGAGCATTTTCAAAGGCTCAGTGAACAAAGAGATTCTTTCAAATATTCTGAAATGTAAATACTTCTTACCGGATTTTAAGCTAACTCAAGTATTAAGTGGTTACGGAGATTTCAGAAAATATTTATTTCTTTTTGACTTTGTGGCTAATAGACTTTGTGTTTGGGGTGACGTCACGCTTTGCTGCATTGCAGGTTGCATGAAATTACCAGAAAGGCTTGAATAATTTAATCAAAGCTTAACTCTGATTCATTAGTACCCGTTTTTTCTAATCTCTTAAGGAATATTGAAACAATTGCTGTTTTACAGAAATTTACCTGTCATTTAATGCTTTTGTTGTTTTGTGAATGCTCTTGTGGTTTTGTGTGAAGTTACTTTTGTAAGTCTCGTACTTTGTGGTACACGAGAACTTTTGTTTGAATTACCTTAATAATAAAGTGAAGCAAACCACTCTCAGCACTTGTCCTGCCACCCCAGAAGTATCATTTCACTCAGAGGATATTGCGACCACAACCAATTTAAAAGTTATCTTTTAATGAAGATGATGGATATTTGGTTAAGTTGAGATTCGAACTCAGTGTTTTTCTATAATACGAATGATGAATGATTGTTTAATCATTACACTGCGGCCCCAAAAGATGGAAAAGATTTGTGCGTGGATTGGAGGAATGTTAATTTAGCTGAAAATTGCAGTTGTACTGTCAAAACTCAGCTGTGTGCTATATTCTTGCATGCGAACGATGTAAATGGCATATCAAATGATCCTCCTGGAATTTTTATTCAAATATTCGACAGTAAATTTTTATTTCTTTCTTCTTATTTTTTCTGTAATTGCAATTGAGCACGGTCTTGAAACTATTCTGAATGAAAGTGATTTTGGAAACCTATAGATCATTTTGGATAATAGAAGCTCTCTTCAGCACCTCCACAAATGGATTGCAATTGGAGATCAAGCTAACAGTTCTATCCTTCTCAATCTCATTTCGGAGCCCCATGAAGTTTATTTATAATGGATTCTTTCTCATGTAGACATATACGGCAATGTTCAGACGGATAGACTGGACAAGGAGGAGGCTGTTCCCACGATATAATTCTTCCTCTTCAACACTTACCTATTCAGAACATCACAGTTAATTCTGAAATTTCGAAAAGGTAGAGAATTCCTCCATACCATCACTGGTACGCGGGCAAAGAGGCTGGCTCTTTATTCGCCCTCAATTGTGACAGAGCCTCTAGAATCGCAATTTCCAGACTAGCAAGTCACCACACTAGGAGTCTCACGCATTTCGAAGGCAGGAAAATCTTCGAGGTCTGCTCTATGTAAAACTGAGCAAACTTCTCCTAACCACATCCAAGACAGTTTGAGACTTTCCAGAGAGGATATATACTCATCTTTTTTTCTGGTTCTCGATTTCTTTAGAGTCAACGGTCTGATGGACCTTGTTTGACTTTGTCAGACATTTGGAGGATAAGCCACAACACAACAACCACCCACTGGAAATCTTTTAAATTGATCCATTATAACTAAGAAGTAAAGATAGATTAATACATTGCGATGTATTTACGGATGTCTGTTTCCATCAAAGCCGTTAAACGTATCAAGTTTTGTAGTAATGAACTAAGTTTAAGTCATGAGGTTGATACTGGAACACATAGCCTCTTCCATAGTGTAGAGTATGCCAAAGCAGATTCCTAGCCTGAACCCTCTCAGCAGACTTTCAGCTGAATGATAGGATCTCATATGATTAGTATTATGAGCATACTCTTCACTTTCGTAGCACATGCGTTCGATCCCAGCAACTATTCATAAAAGACTATTGATGTTATGTTTCCACTTTCTGTAAGTATGAATGAAAGAGGGGGTATACTTTGGAGTTTTCTCCTTGCGACATGTGAAAACTATAGAGCCTCTTGCAAGGTAAAACAAAGAGTCTTTTCAAATATCTTCAATTATTAAGATATCCTCTTCATGGTGTCAACGATGTTGTTCCACGAAACTTGCATTCTTTCGCCTAAGTGGTTGAGCCCGCAGTTGGGCTCTTTCAGTGAGGGAAAAACAATCGGTAGTGAGTCTTCAGCACTTAGAAGCTCACGTTAATTTGTCACCCGCATAAGTATTACTTCACTTGGAGAACATTGCGACTGAGACCTATTCAATGCGCCCCAGACGTCTTGAGTGAACACGATGTACCTTCGGTTAAGCCGGGACTAGAACCCATGTCTTCCGATGAGAAAAACGACGATCAGGCCATCACTGCATAAATCTGATTATGGAAGTTTACTAAATAACTTTTTGGCTGCGCATTGTCAACACCTGAGTGCTATTGCAAGGAATTTTTATTTCCACTGCCTAAACTCCCATCCAGACTGCCTTTTTCTGCAGAATAAGTCGTATCCACGTGTCGCAATGCAAGGAACTTTGAAAGCTCCTTAGAACCCTCTCCAGCAGACGTGCATATCGAGGATGGAATCTTAATATCCACATCCCTTTGTTCAACAGTAGGTGGTATCGAACTCAGGATCTTATGCCCAAGAAATCGATATCTTGACATCGCTTAATAGACAATTCAACGGCCAATGTTTTTGTACAGCATTTTTTAATATGCACGTCGTAAGCAATCTTTCGAGAGGACTTTTCTTAGATATTGCATTCACATACGACAGATAGTATTTTGGGACGTACTTATGTGCTACAAGGTAACAACCTCGAAAAACTTCCCTCCACCCTGACTATTACTGAATACATAGGAAATATTTGCAATTTAATTTTTTTATGTGTGTCATAGTATTAATATATTATTAAATTGAAAAGTGAATGTAATATTGATGAGAATCTCATCTAAACTATATTTGTAAGCTTTTTTATTGATTTTTTTATAAATATTTTATTATTTAATTCATTCCATTTTTATGACATATTTAAAAACGGAAAACGATATCTTCGCTAATCGTTTCACTTTATTATACTTTAAAATTTTTTTCGTAAATTAAATTTTTAAATTTTTTTTCATGTAGCCACTAAACTACAGCATTTAGCGATTTTTTCTTTCTTTAACATCACCAAATGTTGTAGTTTGGCGATATTATTTTTTTAATATCGCCATATGTTTAGCAAAATAAACTACAATATTTGACGATATTATTTTTTTAACATCACCAAATGTTGTAGTTTGGCGACATTATTTTTTAATATCGCTATATGTTGTAGCCAAATAAACTACAGTATTTGACGATGTTATTTTTTTTAACATCATCAAATGGTGTAGTTTGGCGATATTATTTTTTTAATGTTGCCATATGTTGTAGCCAAATAAGCTACAACATTTAACGATATCATTTTTTTAACATCAACAAATTTTGTAGTTTGCCGATATCGCTTTTTAGATATCGCCATGTGTTGCAGCCACACACACAAATAAATTACATTTGACGATATTATTATTATTTACTGAAATGGTCGATGAGATAATATTGAAAGCACCTAGATATCGTTTGTTCCATAATTTTTCGAAAACAAATATCTAAACAAAAATAAAAGTAGATTTTTGAATGGATAAACATGGGGAAATAGCTCTCAGGGACTTTTTGAAAGCTGTCAACATAGTTTTAAATGGGTTATATTAACGATGCTTATCACAAAATCAGCTATTTTTGGGCCGCGGGGAAGTCCCCTCATGTGACGCGAGCCGGCAGCTACTCATAAGCACATCGTATCGAATTTCATATCGCAACTATGTCGTAAAAATGGCGAACGTCACAATGACATTTACATCTTCTGCAGATGGTTGCCACCGAAATTAGCCAAATAAGGTGTAGACATCTAATCGAATCAAACACGATGACTGAGGTGATAAAAAATGCGTAAATGGAGATGATGGAAATTCTCTCCCCCCATACAATATGGAGAAAAAAACATTGTTGAACCTTCGAATTGTCAGGGGAGTCATATAAGTGCCATTCTTCACCCCAACCCTCAGAGTTCTATAGGTAACTGCTGTGCAATAAAATTCTTTTTTACAAATCTTTCCAATTTGCTTAGAGCATTTTTTTTTGTGAGAGTCAATTTTATTTGTATATTATCTAAATAAATAAGTCTGTCATAGCTTAGCAAATAGGTCGACGGAATGCTTAAGCAAGAGCATGTCACACAGCAAGGAAAAATTCACGTAGCGTGAATTAGAAATTTAAATAAAAACCTTTAAGTTCTGTCTTAGGATTTCGAAGTGAAAAACGTTTATGTAATTAACCCATCATAAGCATTATAGCATTTTTTTTTTATTTTTCATAAGGAAATATCACTATGAAGATAAGAAAAATTCTTTCACCACAAATTGATTTTAGTTATCAGCACAATTAGAATGCTTAATAAGCGATGGACTTGGTCTCACTTGACCAAGTACTAAGAATGCTAGTTATTAAGCACACCATGAAAAAAAAATAACAAAAAATTTTTATCTTGGGAAGTCAACTTTAAAGAAAAGTTTACAGAGATTTTCGCATTCAAGTCAACTAAGATTTGTGCAAGAGGCCAGTCCCAAACATCTTTTAGACTGCGTTGGTCTACTTCGTTAGGATCTCCTAAAAGAGCCTGGTTTTGCTTTGTTGAAATTAAAAGCGGACAACCTCATGAATCTGATCTGATTTCGGATCAGAGGGATTAATAAGAAAAAGTAAGAAGAAAATATGTGTCGCTTGTGTGGTGCCTCAATGAAAAATTAAACATTATCCATTGAGATCTTTAACATACATTTCGTTGTTAAAGATCCCATTAGATATGAAATATTCCAAAAATGGAAAATATTCCTTTTTCGCTTTGATTGTAATAAAACGGCCTACTCAATTAGTCAGATTTTGACATCTTTCTTCAGACATTGAAAAAATATTTTTTAAATTATTCCCAATGATGGGGAATAAAATGTTTTGTTCTTAACCTGTTATAATTTTTAACCAAAATTTAGAAGAAAAAAAGTTTTCCTGATAACCTTATAATTGTTTATAATCTTAAACTTAAATTTAGAATTTTGAGTTATCATGGATTAGACGAATTGTTTAAAGATAATTAGCGTTTTTAAGAGAAAGGGGAATTTTATGGTATAAAAGGAGAAGATACTATGCATTATATTTTAAAACTACGTATTAGTCGGTTTTGTAATGTCATATGATGGATAGTAGAAGAATCAAAACCGCAAGGTTGTAGAAATCGCAGTAATAGAAATTTACAAAACACTAAGTGATTCATTTAAAAAATACATTTTTTTTTTTTTTTTTTTTTTTTTTAATAATTTTTACATTTGACGTATAAAAATGATATTCAATATATTAAAATAAGCTTCAGCAATAAAAAAAAGTAAAAGTGCTGAAGAGGAAGCAGGCGATTTATTGAAATTATCTTCTCCGAATCGGATTAAGAATTATTAATGTTTAACAAAAAATTATTGCTAAAAAAAAGAGTTTTTGGATTTATAAAGTGAAAAAATTGACATCCATATATTAAATATAGACATAATAAATGTTATAATAAAAGTAGTCGCTTTGAAAATCTTGTTACCTGAGTAAAAATAGCTGTGGGTAACTCAAAAACATAGCGGTACTCTTTTAAATTGCTCATTCCGTACATTGGATAGGAAAAACCTCATTTACAAGATTATCATTGTAGTAATTTATAAAATGGTAGAATTATGTATTTTCCTTTTTTTTCAATATAATTTTTTAGCATACTTTTTTTATTTTATTCTTCTAAGTGGATAAAATAAATCAATAAGCTATTAAAGCTAAACTTAATGTCAAGAAATCGGAATCTATTTAATATAATTGACACTGCAGAATAGACAACCTAGAAGTTGAAGACCGTTCAAAGGTATTTCAGCCTTCAAGGAGCGAGGGTGTGTCCTTGGGACGAAGTAGCTATGCAATTTGTTGTTACCTTCTTCTTCTAAAATTATGCAAATTAACTAAGTTGTAATTCATATCTGAGGTTTACTGTGTACATGCAGCATCAAAGAATTTTTGTAGACAGCGATCACGTGTCACAAAGCAGGATATCAGGAAAGCTCCCTATCACCCACCCGACAGACATGCATGCATAAGATAAGAAAAATGCAATATCCGTAGCTCGTTGTTCAATAGTGGCTTGGATCGAACCCGGACATAATGAACGATGTCCTATTTGGGCCAAGGTAAGATCAGTTATTTAAAATTAATCCTGAATGGAATTATAAAGAATTGCAAAGTAAATTATATTTAATCTTCAATAAATTTGGTAAAGATATGTGCAACAGTGCCTTCAAAGCTTGCTGCCAAACGATAAATTAAAATTTTGGCTACCTGTTTTCATTAGCAACGAATACCTTTAGAAATTTTGTCTATTTACAACAGTCTGAAGTGCCTAGTTTGGGAAAGGAGTCGTTCTCACTACTTGCAAAGTAGTGGGTTCAATTCTCTACACCAGCAGACCCGTCGTGTAACTAATAACTAATAGAGGGTACTTAAATAGGTCTTGGTCGCAATATCTTCGAAGTGAAATGGTGTCTGTGGGGGTGGCTGGCCAAGTTTGAGAATCTTTGTCCCAGCACATTTTCTAAATTACGAAAACCAAAATTCCTTCGGCCACTGACGGCAAGCGCTCTGTACTGCAATGCCCACTGTATATATTGCTATCTGCCACTTTCTGTTCCTAAGATTCTCGGATCGAGCAAAATGAAATTTCGAACTAACAGTAGGAAAACAAGTGAAGTTTTTAATATTAGATAAATGATGACTCATGCTTATTTATGAGATAAATATTTTTTCAACTGCCCCGTTACAATTTTTTTTTAAACTTTCTGCATTTTGAAAAACGGGAGTGATGTCCTTCTCTCTTGTGGATCACAAGAAAATGGGCCATCGTGAACAGGAAAGTGGGTGGGTAACCGTAATTAAAAAACAGGGACCAAGCAGAAAACCACCAGATTTGGCTTGCCAACCCCAAAGATGTCATTCCACATTTAGTATATTACAACGTCAACTTTTTTACGTGCTCCTGTGTTTGGCTTGCTCTGCCAATAGAGAATATGATGGATGTTCAGTTGGGTCGAGATATGAAATTGCCAATTTACCTTAACGAGAACGACATTTTGTCTAACCGGCCCACCGTGACCTGAAGCAAATGATTACTGTACAGAGTTTCCTATTTAAAAAGATGAGCTATTTTTTATAACATCTCTTGTACCTTTTACTAAAATTAACAAGAATATTCCTCATGTTATCGAAGTTGTTGTTATTAAAAATAATCTAAAAGTGTAATGTGCAAAACTTTTGCAGATTTTTTTAAAATTGTTTTATTTAACCGTGCTTTCTTTCTCGTTTCAGGAAAACAAAAAGAAACGAAATCACTGCAATCCACCAGGATTTAAAGTCTGCTTTTCCGTGACTTATTTAAAAAAAAATTGGTATTGACGGTGAATATATCACTGTAACCGCTTGAAATCATCGACTAGCCCTCCTCTTGTTCACATTTCTGAAGGATGGATGACTGTTCGCAGGCGGAAGTTGACTAGAGCCATGTACGTTTATGCTCCGGACGGCAGCGGGACGGACGGCTCCGATCCGGACAACTCCGGTTTGTTCTGCAGCGGCGGTGGTGGAAGTTCCGACCAACTCCGGGACCGAGCGGCGACTGCTCTCGTCACGCCCCCGTCCTCGCGGAGGGAGGTGCAGCACCCTCAGCAGGGCTGCGGCGCCCTCGAAGCACACGAGGGCGCGCTAGTGACACCGAACGGGGCGCAACGGAGGAGGGGCGGTGAATCCATGAGCCACTTAACGAGGGAGGAGAGGCGTAGGAGGAGGAGGGCGACCCAGAAGTATCGCCTGGCCCACGCTACCAGAGAGAGGATAAGGGTGGAGGCCTTTAACGTCGCCTTCGCTGAGTTGAGGAAGTTGCTGCCGACGCTGCCACCTGACAAGAAACTGTCCAAGATAGAGATTCTGAGATTAGCCATTTGCTACATAGCTTACCTGAACGATGTTCTGGATGTGTGAGACTGTATTGCAGCGTAATTGAACTAAGGAAACTGAAAAGAACTGGGCATTCTCACACTCAGAAAAAAGTTAAAAAGTTGGGAACTTAAATCCTCTGTGCTTCTAGCATGGAGGAGTTTCAAGTTGGATAAATTACATTACTTTACCAACTGCTGGTACTCCTAAATATCCCTTGATGAATTCAAAATTGTAGTTCTCGTTGCTATGTACAGAATATCCAACCGGAAAAAATCATTTTCTTGAAATCACTCATAATTTCAAGTTTAAAAAAAAAGTGTTTTGTTTTCCAGGATATATAATGGTATTGAGTATTAATTTCTAGTGAGAGAGCTATTTACAGTTAGAATGTGAAATCCATTATTTCCTAGAATAACTGGTCATTTCATGAAATACTAAACAAGTCAGATGAATATATATGAAATTGTTTTTTTTTTAATTCTACGATTTAACTAAGTATTCTATGGATTATTTGATCGTGTTAAAATATGAAATAAGGCACTCGAAAATTCCTTGAGCTGGTTCCAGCTGCTTTTAGTATTTTATGAGCAGCTTTGCGATGATGTTTGTATGTTTACGCTTCATTCCGTTGCTATTCAACGTAGAATCTAGTCGGTGCATTTGTGTTGGGGTTATTGATAGCAGGAGTAACAGTGCTAAAGTACAGGGAATAAAATACCACGTTACTAACGGTTACTTCAGAATTATGATGTTCTTGATTTATGATCCATTACGTTATAAATTAATTTTGAAATAGTTTATTTTTTCCTCTAACGTGATCTGCCATTAGTTATTTTATGGAATAACTAGGTAAACTAGGAAATTTTTCATCTACTGTATACTTGTCTAGTCATTTCATGAAATACCTGGTTATTCTATGAAGTAACTGTTTAATGGTAACATATAACGTATACATAAACAAGGACATGAAGCTAACATATCTTAATCTAGGATCGAGAAATCATGTCGATGACCGTAACTTATCAATTTATTTATCATTTTACATTGAAAGCTATATGTTGAGATCGAAATACACAAAATAAAGAAACATGCATTCTTAGACAAATCGAAATGTAACAATAATTCAATTTAAATTAATAATAAATTAAAAATTTCACTTTATTCCTTCATTTAAAAAAATAATTGAATTTTACGCAAAATATTTGTTTCTATAATTTATATGTGAAAGCTTTTATGAGTCATACTTGTAAGTTTTCGTTCACTTTCTAAAAAATGTAGAATTTATGAAATTCAAAATTTGAAAAATGTGAAAAATCGTAGATACTGTTTTATAAAGTTTTTGACTTGTTTTATAAAGTTAAAAACTGAAAAATTTGTTAAAAACTGAATATTCTCCTAAAATCTACCGACATAAAAAATGCAAAAAAAGAAAAAAAAAATTTATGATTTCGTTCTTATTGATTTTTAAATATTAATTTTTTTTCAATTGTCATAAACAATAAGATAAAATTTAAGAATAGCAAATATTATTAAAAACGCAGTTATTGAGCAGTAAGTTGAATTTTTGAAGATGAGGCATAAATGTCATATAATCCTTTTCGTTTAATTTTGAAATTTTTGGCATTTAAAAATGTTGCCTGGTGACGTAATTCTTACGTCATATTGCTCAATATAAATCATCAGTTTCTTTTTAAATGAATTCAGTTAGTAATAAAGACATAAATAATGAAATATTAGAATATTTTTTAAAAAAAGGATTATTCACTTGAATTATTGTCACTATAAATCTAATGAAATTGCTTAATTAAAGCAAATAGTGGCACATGTGTCATATAATCCATGATTCCAAATTCTGAATTTTATTGGCTATGAAGAAATAATGCCAAGATGACGTAAATACACGGGTTACCAAAATAGAATTTTCTGCATAATCCTAATAGGTCTCTATATGTATGACGTAATAAAAACGAGATTGCCAGATATATAAGAAAATCCGCCAAAAAATCGCCAATCTCAGCATTTGGCATCATGGATTATACAGCACCTGTGCCCAAATAGTTCTAACTATCTCACCATGACATAAAAACTAGGATTAACGAAATAGAATGTCATTGAATATCCTTTGTATTATTGATCTTTCTGACGCAAAAAAATTCCAGGTTGCCAGAAAAGCTGTAAAATCCTCCAAGCAATCCACCGAATTCAAAATGCGCCATAAGGAATATACAGCTTTTGTGGCCAGAGTCATTGATATTGTGATTATTGATTAAACTCTATTTCGTCTGTCAAGTATTTAATTCATTTATGAAGTCTCATAGGATATATAAAATTGTATAAAATTATAAATAAGTTCTGTGAACTGTATATTTGATAAAGGATGAAATATACTTTTGTGTTTCAAATTTAAACATTTGCCTATTGTACATAAGAAGGAAAACCAATATTACTCATATTCATTTGCAAAACGCTGTTTCTCGCTGAAGACTTATTTTCAATTTTGCTGTGTATATGATCTTAGGAAGGAAATCAATAAAGAAGTTGATAGAATCACTTGTTTTTAATTATTCTCCCGCAATTTTAATGAAAATTGTAAATACAAACATTTAAAATGTACTGCATTAAATTACTTCATATAAATTAATATCATCAATGTAACTAAATTAACTAGTCATATTAGTAAAAAATAAAATAGGTTTGTTGACGTTATTAAATTTTACTTAAGAAAATTTAAAAATTTAATGTAATCGTAAGCAATTACTAGTCTTATAAAAGAATGTTTACAAATATTGCAATTATCAATTTAGAATTCTATTAGTTAATCAAATTTTTAAAATTTAAATCATTCTTGCCGATTTAAACGTAAAATTAAATGTTTTGCCTTGTCTGTTTCATTTTTACTTTTTTTCTTTACTGTTTTCAACGTGTTAATGGTTTGAGTCAATGAAAAACGGCTTCTCAAACCGATTCTTTGTTTCTAATACAAGAAATCATTTTATAAACAAAATTAACTTCCACAAAATTTTCAAGCATTCGATAGTGAACTTCGCATTGTTTGCTGCCACTCAAAAAATGCCATTTGAAGGAGGGGAAATTCGTCGACATGCTAAATTTACGAGGCCGTCTCAATAGTTATAATTAATTGTCATAATTAATTATGTATGAAGTAGATGAAATGTTATCTGACGTCATGAATATTTTAAACCAATGAAAATTGTAATAAAGTGATGTAGCCATGATCTCAACTGTAGCGAAAGAAGCAACCCCTCTACGGTTAATAAAGCCATCTATAAAATAAAGAAACATAAAATATCTATATAAATTATATACAATGTTATTTATGACGTAAATTAATATCATCACAAATAATTAAGTAAACTAGCCATAGTTATAGAAAAATAAAGTCATCTACAAAATAAATGCATAAAATATGTATATGAATTGCATATCATATTATTTATGATGCAAATTAATATCAACACAAGTAATTAAGCAAATAAGCACAGTAATAAAAGTGTAGTCATCTATAGAATAAAGGTGCATATAAAATATCTATAAATTTATATATGATATTATTTATGATATAAAAATTATTATCGCAAATAATTAAACAAACCACAGTAATATAAAATAAAGTCATCAATATAAAGATGAATAAAAAACATCGATATAAATTGTATATTATTTATGAAACAAATTAATATCATCGAAAATAACTAAATAAACTTAGCAATATAACAAGGAATAAAGTAATCTATAGTATATAAGAGTGCATAAAATATTTGTGTAAACTGTTTATGTATTGTTAGAGTTGAATTATTCTTGGTTAATAAATTACTCTTTGCTGAAGACTGTTTTCAAATATATGAAAATTGTGAAGATTTTTATTTATTTTAAAAATAATACCTTTCCATTCAAAATATTTTTTTACCATCAATATATTTCAGAGATTATTCAAAACATCTGGTCACTTCTCCAAAATCGGTGGGAAATGTTATCTTTAAAATATATTATAAACTATATCTTATAAAGCATGGATTTTATACCTAATAATTATGCATACATCGTCAATTATATGCAGTTATGCTATAAAGTCTATAATTCATGCAGTAAAGATAATATTTTACAATTAAAAATTATTCTGTATAAAATTTCAACATCATAGTAATACTTTTAAAAGTTTATAATATTCATAGATAGAATATCAAAGATTAATTTCATGAATAAATTTAAAAGTAAAGTAAAAATTATTATTAAATTATATAATTTTATAGTTAATTTATTATTTTTCATGATTTAATTTTATTGCAATCAATTTATAAAAAGCTGGTAAAAAATTTTTTTTTCAAGCTAAAAATTTTTTTTAAAAAATTATTAGTTTCTACAGGTTAATTTAAAATGCAAATTGCAAATAATTCTTCGTTTGATATTTTGTTTACTTTTCTAAGCATATCTTTTCACTCTCCATAATATTTTAATGTAAATAACATGCACATTCGTATAGTAACTCGAGTAACAATAACATGCACATAGTAACACGAGTTGTTCATTTTCAAATAGCAAAAATGTGTATCATAGAATAACTAGTACTATTAGTCTAGTTGTAGACTAATAATACGAGACTCGTGTTACAATAGAGTCGTACTATTAGACTATAGTAACACGAGTTGTTCATTTTCAAATAGCAAAAATGTGTATCATAGAATAACTAGTACTATTAGTCTAGTTGTAGACTAATAATACGAGACTCGTGTTACAATAGAGTCGTACTATTAGACTATAGTAACACGAGTTGTTCATTTTCAAATAGCAAAAATGTGTATCATAGAATAACTAGTACTATTAGTCTAGTTGTAGACTAATAATACGAGACTCGTGTTACAATAGAGTCGTACTATTAGACTATAGCAACACGAGTTGTTCATTTTCAAATAGCAAAAATGTGTATCATAGAATAACTAGTACTATTAGTCTAGTTGTAGACTAATAATACGAGACTCGTGTTACAATAGAGTCGTACTATTAGACTATAGTAACACGAGTTGTTCATTTTCAAATAGCAAAAATGTGTATCATAGAATAACTAGTACTATTAGTCTAGTTGTAGACTAATAATACGAGACTCGTGTTACAATAGAGTCGTACTATTAGACTATAGTAACACGAGTTGTTCATTTTCAAATAGCAAAAATGTGTATCATAGAATAACTAGTACTATTAGTCTAGTTGTAGACTAATAATACGAGACTCGTGTTACAATAGAGTCGTACTATTAGACTATAGCAACACGAGTTGTTCATTTTCAAATAGCAAAAATGTGTATCATAGAATAACTAGTACTATTAGTCTAGTTGTAGACTAATAATACGAGACTCGTGTTACAATAGAGTCGTACTATTAGACTATAGTAACACGAGTTGTTCATTTTCAAATAGAAAAATGGAGTATCAAAGAATGACAAATACTATTAGTCTAGTTGTAGACTAATAATACGAGACTCGTGTTACAATAGAGTCGTACTATTAGACTATAGTAACACGAGTTGTTCATTTTCAAATAGCAAAAATGTGTATCATAGAATAACTAGTACTATTAGTCTAGTTGTAGACTAATAATACGAGACTCGTGTTACAATAGAGTCGTACTATTAGTCTATAGTAACACGAGTTGTTCATTTTCAAATAGCAAAAATGTGTATCATAGAATAACTAGTACTATTAGTCTAGTTGTAGACTAATAATACGAGACTCGTGTTACAATAGAGTCGTACTATTAGACTATAGCAACACGAGTTGTTCATTTTCAAATAGCAAAAATGTGTATCATAAAATGGTCGTATTTAAGACAGTACCTCTTGATATGGTCAAAGCTTATTTAATAACCCTAAAAGCTGTTTTAACCCTCAATGCTCGAATTAAGTATTTATGTGATATCCTGAAATAAGAAGCTAAGAAAATATCCAGGTGATAAACATAAAAGATTTTTCTAGATGTTAAAAAAAATAAAGCTCTCTTCGAAAAAAAAATTATAACATTGTAATTCAGAGCAAAAGAAGCACATAATAAATTGTTAAAACAAAGCTGTCTTTAAAGGAAAATTTAAATTTTTGGTGTTTATTTCACAGTTAAAATCACAGGTACTTAACATAGTTCATTTCATTAAAATCAAACAATTTCTGTGAACGCGAATGAAAGATATTAACTTCCGTATTGCTGGCAAACTCTGGTTTATTCTAGAGTTATGTTGACTCGTTTTATACAAAGCGATGTCTTGAAACATACATTAAAATCAGTCGTATTATTGAATTGGTTGCGTGCGATTTTTTGAAACTGCCTGACTTTCATACCAGGAGACAAGTTCGAAACTATGATCATAACATTAATTGTGCTACTGTTGATACTCATAAATATACCTTGATGAATTCAGTATTGCAGTACTCGTTGGGTTACAGCCGAAAGAAATCATTAATTTGTTTAACTAATTAATCATTAATTTGAAAGAAACATTAACAGAACATTCTTTGATTTCAAATTAAATATATTTCACATAATATCAAATTGAGTCTTACTTTGTAGGTAAGCAGATGTATGTTATGAATAATTTTGACACAGTTTAAGAATCATTATGAGGCAAATTAATAACTACCACGTTAATTGCCTTCTGGAGGATTCTTATAGAGATTAGTGCGTGTTTATGTGTAGCAAAGGAGAAAACCCGGAAATTCTCGAGCACCCACCTCAGAGGATGTGTATGCAGACGGCAGATGAGCAATATCCATGTCCCGTAGCTAAACAGAAGATGGGATCGAACCAGGGACCATTTGCTCGAAAAAGCAATGTTCTAGGCCACAGTGAGCCTATACGAAGAATTTAATTAAAACTAAATTATACAGGCGAAAGGTTAGCGCTTTGCTTTCGGTTCAACAGGTTGTGAGTTCGAATCCCATCGTAGATTTAAACATTTAGTGTGGCTCGGGATCTATTTTAAACTGTAGATCCCAATCTAATAAACTCTGACTTGAAAAAAAAATTATCGTTGAGCCACAAATAAACAAAATCACGACGGTAGTTCCAATTTTTACAGAATGCTTATCGTCGCTTTCTCCATTTGTCACCAAATGTGCATGTTAGATAAACTTTCGCGCATGTTCGAAAAACTTTCATTCGATTAATACAGCATTAATGTGGTGTTTAAAGCGAGAAAAATAAAGCCATTTACATAATTTAAATTAATATTTTGTATTTAATATAAAACGTTGGCTAAGGTAGGGCATGTGTGGCTTTCTTGGCAAAGATGTCGGTCTCGTGATCGGGAGTTCTTTACCTGACCCAATTGATAAACTGTCTTGTTCACCAATGGTAACCAAAACACATAAAATAGCTCATGTTTACAATGTCCCTCCATTAATAGTGAGGGGTGTGCCAGCTCATGTATCAACCTCTTTACTTGACCGCGGCCCGATGATAGTGCAGCACGTAGCACTCCGGCATTCAGCTCAACAATTCGTGGGTACGAATCACATACTGAACTTGCATCTTTGTACTGGTTTTGGAATTTATTTTTAACTGTACTCTATGGTCTCATTAGCCCTCGTGTACAAAATATGACCGATGAGAAGGGAAACAAGCAAAACTTCATTTATGCAACCCAAATTTGTGAAGAGCATTTTGCAATTGAAAAAATGTAAATTCTTTTCAATAATCTAATAGTCATATTTCTCTTCGTTAATATTTTAAATTTAAATATTGTGCAAAAATATTTCATCAATTTTCTTGGAAGTGTGCATTTTCAGATTTTAAAAGCTGTGTGGTTGTGAGATGTCATGTCGCTTTTGGTGACTGATTATCTTTTTTTCAAATCGTGGCACAGCGAAAGGCAGTGGCCGAAAACTATTGATAACTAAAATAGAAAATGAACAAAAATAGGCAATATCGTTAAAAAACTGAAATGAAGTAATGTAGATATTTGGTTTTTTGAAGCTCTAATTTATGAGCACTTACGATTTTACGAACTAATGTTTGGTAGCTAACAGATTCTCCTTGACGCAATGATAATTTTAATTTCCATTTACGCATTAAAATTTTGAAAAATATTCTTTTGCGAAGAATCTTTTTTTGCAATTTTTGATTTTCTTTGTCATTATATTTTTATTTTATTTTATGGTTGAGAAGCTGTGACCTACTAAGGAAGAAAATTGCAATTCTTTTAAATAGTGGACACTGTTGATGTTGAAATCGTAGACTTTTTTGAAGCAGTTTGAGGTACTTTCTCTCCCATCTTACAGATCATGCGTCAAAGTATAATTAATAGTTAAAGTTCAAACACTGTGAGGCACTTTGAGAAAGGGTTGATCATGGCCTGGAATTGCCTCATGAAATTGCCATTCCATAGGAGCAATGCCATGGTTAATCAACCATTGAAACAATGTCGCAGAAAGAAAGGTTTCGATCATTTTGACGTGCGGGGTTTATTGAAAAAAGCCAAGAACATTTATTTCACGACTTGAATAAGTTTATTAATCTACGAACTTCAATAAAAAAAAAAAAGAAAAAAGCTTTATTGTCCGATATCTTATTTCGTTACTTTTTTAAAGAAGATTCAGATAGCAGCACAAGAAGTATCGGATGGTTTATTGATTAACAACATAATGAATGAGAATGAAAAAGAACTTTCATGTAAAAATAATAATTTTGAGGTCAAGCTCTTATTTTTCATGTTTTACATATTTCTAAAAACTTGTACTGGTTCTTACAAGTTGGTAACGCTAGATGTTTTGAAGGCCGTCCCAGCCTAAGGTATTCGGCAGAGAAAGATGGCTAGTCGCGGACCGTAATCTGCTAGGAGAACACTTAGCTCATGGCTGATCGGTAGGCGGTACTCCAGCTTCCGATCCAAAGTCATCAATATCTGTGCCAGCCAAAAAGTTCATAACACCAGGGTACGGTCTAGGCCTTTTAAGATTTTACAAGTTGGTAGGAACGAACATCTACTTTATGTTTAGAATGCTCAAGTAAAACTGCACAGCTCTTGCTGTTTCACCAGACGATCGCTTCACTTTTCGTAAAAAAAATAAATAAAATGTGAATCACCTCTTTCACCATTTTATAGTTCTACAGCCTTGGGTTTCTCAAAATTTCTGTAGTTGATAGTTCAATTTTGCGTACTTTTGAGGAAAGGTTTTCAGAAATCTTGTTTTACACGTTTTCAAATATTTTCCTGTACATCTTTGGGCATTTTTTTTTAAAGAAAACTGCAAGGTGACTTCATATTTAAAATAATATTTTTAACTGACTTACGTATCATTGGATTATGAAGTACTTACGCAGTTCTTCTTACAGTACTTTCTATTATTGTTGCTTAGCAACAGAAATTTAAATAACGTTTGCGTAACACGCGTAGATGTCCAAGCAGATTTTGGTACCATGTGAAGGACTGTCAAAAAGCCAAATGCAACAGAAACCTATCGCCAACTTTTTATCGTAACGTTTTCAGTGACATGTTAAAACAATAACATAAATTGAAGCAAAAATAAAAAGCCTATGAAGCAAGCATTCATCACAAAAAGTGTTTCACACCAAAAACAGAAAAACAGCTCGTATTTCTCATTGTTATTTCATCAGCTTACTTCCATGTACTCCCAGTTTGGTGGAAACTTTTGGGTGATATATTCGTCATTTGGTACCAATCTGGATACCACCATTACTAGATCTGCCACCACCAGAGATATTATTTCATTTATAGGACGTTACGACTTATTAAACGTGTCCTAGCCTCCATCATTGAGCACGAAGGATTTTCTGGTCATCCGGCATTTTAATTCACCGCATTCTAATTGGGTGAACGAAGCTTAACCAACCAATAGCGAGAAATGATAGCCACGGCTGCCTTCCTTTCTCACTGTTCAACAATGAAAAATTGAGAACTTGGGATATTTCCTTCCGTAGAAATCTAACGCCATGGTGATTCAATTAACATATGCTTCCCACAAAAAACCAGTATTTTATAACTTATATTGCAAAAAATTAGTTACTTATTAATGATCTTTTTTGGTAAAATCCTAGGAGAGCCCACACCTTTGGCTACAAACAGAAAAAAAAGTGCCAAGTCAGAACGAAATTCCAGAAATAATTAGGTTTATCATATTTAGTTTATAGAAGTAAGATTACCAAGATTGGCGCAAACCACAATTATCGCCAACCAAAATCATCCGTGCTAAGGGTGTGAGCTCTTTCAGAATCCAACCTCTTTTTCTTTTGTTTTTAGAACACTTTCCATCGGAAGGAATTTGTGCTTGGAAACATTCAACTGTAATAAGAATTTCATCATTTTTGCAGTTTCAAGTAAATCTATTTTAGAATGAATTTCAAATGTGTTTACTCACAGCTTTTAAATAGTGCTTTAGTAAACATGCACAGTAATTTAATTTTTAAGAGCAATATTTGTAAACAAAAGTGAATATAAGAAGTTTGTTATTCACCCAACGAAACAGTTTAATAGATGCTCTGAACCACTATAAACATCTAAATTCGCGATGGGATTTGAACTCACGATGTATTGAACCCCAAAACAAGTGCACTAATCAATCAGCTGCTAGCTCTATCGAACGCAAGGTCATTATAATATATTTATAGCGTTGCATAGGCTCTCATTATCATGTGATTAATTTTTAGAAGAATAAGATTTAATAGTATTATCTTGTTTTCTGAAATATGCAATTGTTTTTATAAAATAAATAACATAAATTCAATAATAAGAATAATAACTACTGCTACTTAAAAATTTAAATCTGTTGGAACTTTTGTGTGTGAAACTGTTCAAATCCCTACTTTTTGAGAGAAAATGACGTTTTCTAAATGGAGCTCATTCATAAGAGCTTCGAAAAGTAGCGAAAACTCATCTACAAGTGAGACGAATGCCCAAGCAGTTGGTAATTCGATGAGGCTTCACTCCTTCCCTTTTTTTTCAGTCCCGGGCGACTACCGAAAAGAAGTAAACGCTCCCACCCCCATTCGAAATAACTCTTGGATTTCAATAAAATCCCAGCGCTACTACGAGAGATATGTCAGGGGTGGGAGCAACTTTCAAATACACGCGCGGCAGCAGGTTCCTAACAGTCATGGGGGGGAGTGTAGCTGAGTAATCACCCATCCTCTGCTTCGCCGATGACCGCACCCTAGGGAGAGAACAACCTCCCCTCTAACCTTTCCCTTTTTTCCCTCCTCGAGAGAAGACGAATGACCACGGGAAAAACTGGATAAAATAAAAAGGAAGAAAATAAACGCCACCGGATGATAGGGTCAAAGTCTAATCAAATCCGTGTAGCGTGAAATGGACATTGAGGGTCAGCGAATAGCGGGGGTAGTGGACGCTGGAAAAGAGTGGATAATGGTGTCGTTTTTCTTTTTCGTATCGACGGTGTCCATTCCGAGAGTGTCTCCTTGGAGTACCGATTGACCATTTCGAGATAAGAAAAAGATGCGGTGTTTAGACCGAGATTTGGCGACAACATTCTTTTCCTCTGATTGCCTTTTCGACTGGTATTCGAGAAAGTCTTTTTAAGATGATGAAAATAAACCACTCGAGGCTAAAAAGAGGAGCTTCATTTCGGAATTCTAAACTTGCATATATACAGAATTAATTTATTTGATAGCAATGCTGAATCATGAAGTGATGGTTCCATTGAGATACTGCATAAAGTCAATATCGCTTCCTAATATCATAGAATATTATAATTTCGAATAGTTCTTAATATTTTACTGAATTACATAGTATTCAATTTTAAAATCACCCAGCTATGTTGTTTTAAAATTTCCTAAAATTGTTATCTTTTTGAAATTGTTAATTGTTTGACAAAATTCAATTTTCTTACGCTCATTTTTACTAGGTTACTTGTCAAGAGATGATGGTAAATAAGATATTGTGATCACATGATTCACAGCAGTTAGATAAACGATTAGATGAAAAATAATTAGTTGAACACAGCGCGACATTTATTTCAAATTTTCTGTTGTCTCATTAAGGTCAGAAATTCAGATTTTAATAACGTGTGGTGGACGAATAAGAATGTTTATCATGCTTTAACTTCTGCAGTCTTGATGAAAACATTTCATTTATTTAGGAAATGGGATAAAATATTTACTAAAAATTTGTTTATTTATTTAGTTAATAAAATTAATTGTTGAAACATTTTTAATTGTAAATACTTTACAAAAAATTAATAATGAAACATTAAACACTATATTTTATTATTTCATACACTGAACTGCCTTGCTTATTTAAATATATTATTGACATAGAGGATTAAACTTCGTTCACAAAGACAGGTCAGTTTGACGTATAATTTTTTAAAGAAAAATTAAAGAGGCTGATCGTATTTTATAATGTCTTTTGTCTTTTATTCATTGACTGATATATATATATACAAATGTTTTGAAATTAAAACTCCTTATATGGGATTCCTATCACTACAAATATGCATCTTTTTGATGCGGTAGTCACAGAGTTATTAACAAATTAGTTTTACTCACCCAAAAATGACGATTATAATAAATATGATATTTTCGGTGCCATTATCTCAAGTTAAAAAAAAAAAAAAAAACTGCAGAATAACGATTTGTAGAATGTGGAGTAGAGTTAGATTTGTGTAACAGGTGCGCGTAATTTTGAAGTGATGTATTTAAATAATATGGAATAACAAAAAAGAAAAAGTTTGCATAAATCATATTTTTTATGTACCAATTTGTATCAATCATATTTTTTTCTAAGTGGTCGTTTTTTGTTTAAATATATGTGTATACGTTCATGCTCCAAAGGACAAGTGTTCGTAGAAATTAGGTATATAAGAAATACTCGTAGGCATTCCATCTAGAAAGCGGATCTACCGTTTGAAAATGCATTCATGGATTCACATGGCTTATAGAATTCCATATGGATGACTGCTCTCTACATAACGATATTTATCCAAGAATATATTGTGAAGCAGCGTATTACCCTTACCTAGCTCAGAGTTGGGCTCTATCTGTCAGGTGGAAGAAGAAGGAATAACATACCTAAATATTTTATTTAGAGAAAAGACCAAGCAGAAAATATCTAATATATGATCAGAGACACATACATACGTAACGGTGCAGGCAGATCTAGTTAGTACTAAATGAAATTGAAATATCCATCTATCACCAAACGTCTCATACTTTTGTACCACGGTCAAGTGATGAGAACACCATCTGAGCAAGCATCTTCTTCTCTACAATCCTCGCTGCATCTGCGGAACGAATTTGCACGTCTGAAATGGATGTGGATACATACTCAACATACGAAACTCCATAAGCTTAGGGATGGTGAATGGGGTCACCTTCCCAGTGAAAAGCGATATGCCTAACTTTGTTGATTTTATGAGAAGTAGTATGAAGTGACTCAGCTGCTGATGCCCTTAATTAAACATAAGACAGTTAAAGAGGAAAAGGAAAAAATACATATTTTGGAGCAGAATCTTTTATTGATGTAAATGCATAATGACACTCCATAAATGGATTTGTAATTGCAAAATTCTCCCATTCGATAGGTTCTAAAAAGTTTATCAATACAAAGATAATATTCACAGATTTTCAAAACAATAAGATCAATATTAATAAGCAGCTAATAATTTAACAAACTTTAATCATATTTACATTTACAAAAGTAACTTCAATTGCATAAAAATAAATGAAAATTAAACCAAAATGAAGATGCATATCCTTTAACATAGACGATCATACCTATGAAAAAGTATGTGAGTCCAAATAACTCGGAACAGTTATTAATGATAAAAGCAAATTGAAAGCTGAAATCATCAACAGAATCAAATCAACTAATAAATGCTTTTTTGGGTGAAAAAGCAAGTAAGATCTAAACTTATCAGCAGAAAAACAAAACTAAGGATTTACAATACACTCATACTACCCGTGTGCAAGAGACAATATGCAAGAGAAACGTGAACATTAATTGATATACTACGAACCCTGGAAACCTTTGAAAGGAAGGTATTAAGAACTATCAATGGGCCTGTACAGGAACAGGGTTGCTGGCGAACCAGATATAATTTTGAATTGTATAAGCTGTATAACCAGTCCCAGATTACCCAGGTTATCAGAAGCAACAGGCTAAGATTGCTTGGCCATATCTGGAAAAGCAGGGAAAACAATCTCACTAGAATATCAACGATTAAGAACCTCGAAGGATTCCGTGCCCGAGGAAAACCACCAACAAGATGGCTCGTTGACACTAAAAGTTATCTCAAGATACTGAAAGTTAGGAACTGGCAAAGTATCGCTCTGAACAGGCTAGGCTGTAAAAAGCTTGCTGTAGAAGCAACTAAGTCCTGTAATAGGTTGTTACGCTATTGAAGAAGAAGATGCATGTACTAATGCTTATAGTAGCTATATAAAAGTATTCATTATTTCTTCAGCAATTCTATGACAGTTCTGGGGATTCAAATCCCCGTTTGGATTATTTGGATGTTTGCAGTGGTTTGGAATCTACCTTTTAGCATAGATCTTGGTCTAATTAATGTGCGAAAAATGACCGTTGAAAGGCAATTAAACCTACCTATAACAATTCTGTAAAAAGAACAATATAAGGTTAAATAGTTTTACTAAATTAATAATAGGTTAAATAATTTATTTCTTGAAGTTATACAAAACGTTTCAAATGAGTTTCGCGGGGTAATCCGATGCACTGAGAGACAGCGCAGTCTCTCTGTGCATCGGATTACCCCGCAGGTCCTGCTTAGAAGTCTCACAATGTGGGACCCTTTTAATTTCGGCCAATATGAACGTCTGTAACGATACCACAATTCCAGATAAGTTTTGGCACTTTATCCTCATGAATCAGAACAATGGAATTTTTTTAAAATTAAAATAAGATTTTTCTTTCTCAAGATAGAGTGATAAGCAAACATTAATTCCAAGAGATATGATTTATTCCTTTTGGTTCTAAAAAGTAAGCAATGATTTCTATTGATATTTAGTGAGGGCATCTCTCTTAAGTTGATACATGTATTAAAACTGAAGCAAATATATGGCAGAAATATTTTAATTCCAAAAAGTAGTCAGAAAATTTTCTTGTTGCTGTTAGCTCCAAAAAGTTGTCAGTGATTTCTGTTTTTCCAAATAATAATCATCAATTTCCATTCAAAGTTATACATTATAGTAAGGACATATTTAATCGGCAGAGGTAGCCTGGTTTGTATAGAGGTTGCCAAATAATGATTTCTGAAAATAATCATTTTTTTTAAATCCAATAAACTTCAATATCATATAGTTCTTCAGTAGTTAGTAACCTTTCCTTTTTATTTCCTTATTTCTCGAGTTAAATATCCTTTTCTACGTTGTTTCTCTCAGACAAGGATGGGCAGACATTTCTGGATCACTAGCGAATTTTGATGCCTTGTTTCACGATCACCTACAATGGCGATCAAAGGTTAAACAAGTAAATTAGATATTTGGATAATAAAAATTAACTCAGTGATTACATCAAAATGTCTTGCGGTCCACCGGTTGATCGCGGTCCTCTTAATGCCCACCCTGACCCTCAGCAATTTTCTCAAATATTTAATTTTACATATCTTTAATAAGTCTAGGTGTCTAGTTTTCAACTACAGAGGCTAGCGTTAAGCCAGTCACTGTCATTGGAAGATATGACCTGTTTTAATGGCCGGCAGGAAGCATTTATATCAGCTCGTACCACCACATCCATTCATGAGAGATATGGTGACGTTGTTTACCTCGGACTTTTCTGGTTGAAACAAATTTAGCAACCATTTTTATATTAAGGGGATATAATCCATGAGTGAATTGTAACTCACTTTGTAACAGCAATAGAGTTGGAAGTCAGCTTGTAGTGGGCGCTGCAAGAGGGGTTTTAGGTTTCCCTCTAGCTGGGCGTGAATACAGCCCACTTTCCAACAGTCTTCTTACAGGTCGCATCATTACAGCCGGCACTTGTAATGGAGACGTTTTCTGGTAGGCGTCCCTATGCGATATGGCTTAGTTTTGTGATTCGGTTTTTTGAATAAAAAATGGGGAGTGGTGCTTCCAAGTTGAATTGGTGAAGTAGTTCATCTGATATATTATGATATCGAACCGATTGTCTTTGTGGAGCTTCACGACCACACCTTTGGCCAGGCAGTGCATCAACTCGTCCGGATTAGATTGCTACTGCTGGAACGTTAGTGTTTTCTCTGTCCGGCAGGGGGTCCAAGTTATCTCCCGGTGAGGGGTTCTTTTCTCGCAGCAGAGATTTATAGCTTCACACTCGTTTAGTGAGTAGGCTGTCCTTCTGTGGCACCAAAGTATACAGTCTTTTGGGACTCACTATGACCTAGTGATAGGACTTCGCTTTATGGAATCAGAGGGCTTTCCTAATAATCAAACTTCTTTAGAAATGATTACATATCCTCAGTTCGAGATAACTATGGAGGTCACGGAAATAATATTTCAAACAATTATTTTAATTCTCAGTCTTGAAAGATCAATCGCTTAAAATATCTCTGAGTTTATTATATATTGACGTTTCCCTCCAATTACAGTCAGTCTTCTAAGACAATCTAGATTTCTAAGGACATATCTTCCATTAAAACTCGTTCTCATACAACACGTGATATTTAAACTAATGCTAAAGATTTTTGGTATCACGTGAGTATCATTAGACAGTAAGTAATGTATTTTCGGGCAAAAACTGCTTTTTAAAATTGTGCAGTTTCATACTCACAGCTATTGTGAACTAGACACGGGCAGCTCCATAATTCCCAAACACACTTTAAAGGAAATTAGATCATTTGATATAATTCAACACTTATCATGTAAAATATCCATTACGACTATAAATTTTTCCGTGTGTTTCTGTTTATGTAGAAATCTCTCAATAATGACAAAATATTCCGTCAACATGTTTTCTTTGTTTGGGATTTCAGTTACAGATTATTTTCTAACAAGCTTTCATATTTTGTTAGGTTTTGACTATCTTAACAAATATAATGTGACTTAGGACACTCGTTGAGGTAGTGCTACATTTTATAATTCGTCTACTCTATTTTTAGAATAAAAAGTGTTCTTTTTCCAAGGTGTCTGAAGACGGTAAACAACAGTGTTTCTCTTCAAACCAAAACTTTGATTTTATTCGGACAGTCAGTTGAATTAAATATGAGGACTGATCAAAATCTTCATGAAAATGCGGAAGAGATTCGTCTTACACCATACTTAATTGTGAAAAACTTAAAATCCTGTGCTTCACAACCTAAAATCCTGTGCTTCATAACCTAAAAATTTTCACAACCACAGTAAGGAATTTAAGCACAGAACTTGTTCATTTATATAAAAGCATGAAAAATATCTCTAATCATTTTCTATTTCAATTTGATGCTTGAGAAGTCATAGAAAACTGTGATCCACTGATGCCATCCAGACAACTCCTAAAATTATTAAAAAGCGACAGAAAGATATAAAAGTTACATACTTTCAACTTTCCTGTATTCACCAAAATCAAGTTGAAACACTGTTGAACGTCTAAAGTAGCTGCTTTCTCCAAATCCTTGAAATCATTAGGTCACACAGACCCTATTACTCCTCAGATGGAACTTCGACTATATATATATTGTAACGTACTCAGTCTGGATAGGCTGAACTATAGGTGGGTAAGGGCCGTTAAGGAATCAGGCTGACATAATTCAATATTCTTGACTATGAATCTCTGGTATGCTGACATAATTCAATATTCTTGACTATGAATCTCTGGTATGCTGACATAATTCAATATTCTTGACTATGAATCTCTGGTATGCTGACATAATTCAATATTCTTGACTATGAATCTCTGGTATGCTGACATAATTCAATATTCTTGACTATGAATCTCTGGTATGCTGACATAATTCAATATTCTTGACTATGAATCTCTGGTATGCTGACATAATTCAAAATTCTTGACTATGAATCTCTGGTATGCTGACATAATTCAAAATTCTTGACTATGAATCTCTGGTATGCTGACATAATTCAATATTCTTGACTATGAATCTCTGGTATGCTGACATAATTCAATATTCTTGACTATGAATCTCTGGTATGCTGACATAATTCAATATTCTTGACTATGAATCTCTGGTATGCTGACATAATTCAATATTCTTGACTATGAATCTCTGGTATGCTGACATAATTCAATATTCTTGACTATGAATCTCTGGTATGCTGACATAATTCAATATTCTTGACTATGAATCTCTGGTATGCTGACATAATTCAATATTCTTGACTATGAATCTCTGGTATGCTGACATAATTCAATATTCTTGACTATGAATCTCTGGTATGCTGACATAATTCAATATTCTTGACTATGAATCTCTGGTATGCTGACATAATTCAATATTCTTGACTATGAATCTCTGGTATGCTGACATAATTCAATATTCTTGACTATGAATCTCTGGTATGCTGACATAATTCAATATTCTTGACTATGAATCTCTGGTATGCTGACATAATTCAATATTCTTGACTATGAATCTCTGGTATGCTGACATAATTCAATATTCTTGACTATGAATCTCTGGTATGCTGACATAATTCAAAATTCTTGACTATGAATCTCTGGTATGCTGACATAATTCAAAATTCTTGACTATGAATCTCTGGTATGCTGACATAATTCAATATTCTTGACTATGAATCTCTGGTATGCTGACATAATTCAATATTCTTGACTATGAATCTCTGGTATGCTGACATAATTCAATATTCTTGACTATGAATCTCTGGTATGCTGACATAATTCAATATTCTTGACTATGAATCTCTGGTATGCTGACATAATTCAATATTCTTGACTATGAATCTCTGGTATGCTGACATAATTCAATATTCTTGACTATGAATCTCTGGTATGCTGACATAATTCAAAATTCTTGACTTGATTTATTTACAAATTTACAAGATAATTTACCGGAACTTTCATAAAGTGTACACTTCAGGAAAATTAATGAATTCCTCAGTTTCTGGAAAGTTCGTTGCATATTCGGTAGGGAAAAACTTCTCGCTGGTACTGAGGACCAGACTCCTAAATTCTGCACTGAGGAAACAGTCTCAGAAATTCGCTCTGTAAGGTCGTCCGGATATCACTGCCGAGTATCCGGCAGTCAAACTCGTGGTGGCGACAGTCTCCGTGATCTCGGGCTAAAGATCGTTCACTCTCATCTTTCCGTAGCTGAGATTTGCCGCTCTTGGACCTGCTTGAGAGAAGTATCTAGACCATCTCTCGTTGGTGGAAGCTTCTTTCAGACCCCATAAGGGCCTGCTATTTATATACAAGCTTCGCCCCAACATCTGGCCACCAGTAACCTGCAAACTCATCTTCTAAGGTCACTCTTCGACACGTATTCCGGGCACTCTACCGATTCGAATCAGAAAGAGTGAAGAGATGATAAATTCTTCAAATGCACCTGGCCCACTCACCTGTTGATTCCAATTTAATTTGAGGAACTATATTTGTCATGAAGGATTTAATGGCCCTTAACGAATCCTGCTTGCAGTTGCTTTATCATCCTCCAATCAGCACTAATTGAATGACTTTGGTACTGCATAACTCCTGTATAAGACGTCATTCTTCAAATAAAATTATTATGAGTACTAAGACGACATTGTTTATATAAAATGATAATATTTTATCGGAAATTAGGTGTCTATTTAAAAACACATATATCTTATAATAACTGTAAATACTTTCGTACTTTGTTTCCCAGTTTTTATAACGATAAAACACAATTGGTCATTTTCCTACATTTCTTTAGCAATTGGAAAGGTTAAAACAACTAAAAAATATTGTTGAAAAAGTAAAAAACATTTCCTATTTTTTATGCAAAATAGCGATTATTTGAGTCATGAAAAAGATTTGGTTTTGTTGAACCAGCATAATTCCCTCTACCAGTTAAGAAAGGCCACTGAATGGGAGTCTTCGTAATTTGGAAGAAAGGAATAAGCAGAAGGTTACCTAATACTTAACCTACTACCAACAAATATCATTTCACTTGGAGGACATCGCGACTACTATCTATTGAACGTGCCCCCAGATGACATGAGGGAAGAGTGTCATTCAAATGAGTGTCATTTGCACAAAATTACAGTAAATTATTTGATAAGCTTTGAATGTTGCAAATGTTGATTGTGTAGAAACGCTCAATTTAGAGATCCGCGATCTTTCAGAGAACTGATCTTTGAGAGTTAGTTTTTTTCTACGGAGCGAGTGAACTCAGAAAAAAAGAGCCATAGACTAAATTCTCTCTTTTTGCAGCTCATATAGACTGTAATCACTCTACTTCCGCTCTACCGCCGTCATTAGAGAACCATCAGTTCAACTCTAGTCTTGACGTTCAGCTCTATTCTCGACTCTACTGCTTTTTCACTCCTTAGCAGTTCTATTCTATTCACCAACTTGCCTCCCTGGAATCTACTCTTTTCGACTCGCTTTTTCATTTCCGTCGACATCAATAGTTCGCAACTTATTTTTTTTGTCAATGGTATCATAATTATGTTCAATAATATATATATATATATATATATATATATATGTATATATATATATATATATATATATATATATATATATATATATATATATATATATATATATATATATATATATATATATATATATATATATATATATATATATATATATATATTATAAAACTTGAAAAAATTAGTAAAAATTCAAGAGACAAAATGTATAAATCAACCCCAAAATAACAACTTAAAATCCAAATATAAACCTTAATGAGATAGATCTGTTACCCAGAATTCAAAATAATTCTTTCTATGAATATTTATTTGTTTATTTTTTTATATATATACATATATATATATATATATATATATATATATATATATATATATATATATATATATATATATATATATATATATATATATATATTTATATATATATTTTTTTCAAACGTGTTTTGTATTTATATGTATATTTATTCATATCTAAATTCTCAACTGAAAAAATTGGTTTTCAAAAAAATCTTTCACTTAGGAATGAAAGAGTGAAACTTCAAAATGAACTGGTTCTTTTCTGTGAATGAATTGTTTTTAAAATTTATTTATCTAATTTATCTTTACTTTTTACTATTTATTGATTTATTCATACTTAGTTTTTTTAGTTGAACAGTTTTTACAGAAATGTATTTAAGGGTTTCAATGATGAACGGGTGAAAACCTTGAATATAAGAACTGGTTCCTTCCAGTAAAAAAGCGGTTTTGATTCTGATCCCCCAAATGAACGACTCTGCTCTTCTATGTTATCACCGGGGATGTGCATGGCTTCCGTTGTTTCGATTTTATTTTGATATGCTATTATAGAAGATCTGCAGCAGTCCTTCAGAAATGCTTCTGCAAACAACTCGCTCAGAGGTCCTTTGTGACGGTTACAGCGAAGCAGTGATTGTTTTCTTTTCGAATAAATATGCAGATTGAGGCTTATGTGAGCCGAAGAGAGCCAATAATTCGCAGTGAGGCCGCAGGTGCAACGAGCTTTTTTCTGCTAACTGTCCCATGTTTGTAGAAGGAGGAGATTATTGATGTTCTTCTCTGAATTTCTTTTACTTTTGGTTCCGATGATATTTTTTTCTCTAACGCAGGCAGCTTGAAGGGAATTCGATTATTTAAAGGTTTAAAAAAAATAGTCGCCCGAGAAGGAGGAGGTTAATTATTTTCTTTCGTTGTTTTCGAAAAGTAGAGAGGTAAAGTACTTTAAAAAATAAACAATTGAAAGCATTTATTTCGAATATTAAAATTGCATATTAATAAATGTATCTGAAAAATTTATATAGTTAACGAATTTATTGAAATGAAATTAAAGTAATATTAATATGTGAATTTTATAATTCAAAATTTTTTTCAATCTGGAAACTTCTGCAACCTTTAGATTTGTGCTCAATTTGCTGACCGAAATCTTTTAAAAATTTGTAATTTTAAATCTTTTTTGTAAATTTTAAATCTACATACTATATTGTGTATTTGAAATATGAATATTTTTTTAGAAAAAATTTTTATATGGAATTTTATAATGAGAAAAACTAAGCTATCAGAAAAACCAATTTGGGATGTCATCACAAAAGGAAAAAAAATTATTAATTTTAATTGCCGATAATTTTTATTTGTGAAATATATTATAAAAATATAATGAATAAAATTTAAGAAAATATAATGCACTGAGAAAAAATAATTCCCTGAAAAATCTATATCACCTACCACTTAAAAAGCTAAAATCAATTTCAGTATCTGATACTTCTTCGGGTATAAAAAACATATCCGTGGAAAATTGAGTTGATTTTGCTACATTTGAATTACCCGTAGAAATAATGGGATGGGCACCCAGAGGGTTACATTTTTTAAAAATTAAATGCATTAATAAGTAGATAGGTTATTGGGTTGTCTTTTTGGCAACATGTTTCTGCCGACTGAAGCCATGAAACACAGTATAATGTCTCGTATTCTTGAACTATGAGCAACTGACAAGGTCAATATGTTTGGGTAAAATTCTCTTCCCCATTTCTTCATAGGAAAGCGATAAGGTCTTACGTTTTTCTAATAGGCACAGAGGTTGAACGTATCATTTAATTCTAAGAGAGGCAACCGTGGCTTGGTTGGTTTGCAAGAATTATCATCATTTAGAAGCCGGGATCAAGCAGTAGATCCTCAAATATATTACCTGCCAACACAAAAGAGGTATTATTTCACTCGCAGGATATTGCGTAAATTTATTAAATTTCTACCATTCTTTTTGTGAATATGATGGAACTTAGGTTTTGAACTTACTACTTTCCTTTCGGCTATAGGAATGATGCTCTAACCAACTGAGATACAGCGCTCTGCATTTCAAGTTGCTGACTGAACAGCAGCAGAGTTCCTTGTACCAATCTCTGAGTTTGATTCTACGAATTTGATTGCAGCTGCCAGGTTAGAGTCTTTATCGCTTAGAATTAGGTACCAAACCTAAGAACTCTCAATATTTGACGTATTGACAGGTACTATTCTAGAGGTAGTATATTTCACTTTTGAGGACCATACCTATTTAACATATCACAGCCATCCTCTAATGAACACGACAAAACTTCGGTTAAGTCGGGATTCGAATTATTTTCCAGCAATGTGAACGACGCTCTTGCCAACCAGACTACTGAGGTCTTACCCACGAAATGTTAGAATATAATAATACAGCCACTTACATGACACCATGTGGACCCATTTTTGTTACATACATACATAAGAGATGGGAGTGAACCCCATTCTGTACCTGTCGGTTATTTGGTTTAGTCCACTCATCACCATCATGAGCAAGCAGCACCTTCCCATCACCATCATAAGAGATGGGAGTGAACCCCATTCTGTACCTGTAGGTTATTTGGTTTAGTCCACTCATCACCATCATGAGCAAGCAGTACCTTCCCATCACCATCATAAGAGATGGGAGTGAACCCCATTCTGTGCCTGTCGGTTATTTGGTTTAGTCTACTCATCACCATCATGAGCAAGCAGCACCTTCCCATCACCATCATAAGAGATGGGAGTGAACCCCATTCTGTACCTGTAGGTTATTTGGTTTAGTCCACTCATCACCATCATGAGCAAGCAGTACCTTCCCATCACCATCATAAGAGATGGGAGTGAACCCCATTCTGTACCTGTCGGTTATTTGGTTCAGTCTACTCATCACCATCATGAGCAAGCAGCACCTTCCCATCACCATCATAAGAGATGGGAGTGAACCCCATTCTGTACCTGTCGGTTATTTGGTTTAGTCCACTCATCACCATCATGAGCAAGCAGCACCTTCTCGGGGTTAAAAGGTTGTCCCCAAACTGTGCCGTCATTCAGCATGCTGTGGAAAGTGAATGATTTACAATGATGGGGCCTTAGTAGTATAGATTTGGGGTTTCTGGAACAGGTGAAGCAGTGGAGCCGCGGAGTGGGGGTGTGAGTTAGGTGGAGGGGGTGAATTCTCTGGGTAAGAAGGGGCGATACCTTATAAGGTTTAGCTGCACCTGATATAAAAGTTGATAATAGATTTTAGAATTACTGCCAACTGAAAATTTTTGAAGTTTATTGAGATGATAACGATTTCCATTCTGTGTTATCATTTCTTTTCCCGCTTTAAGTAAATATTGAGAATTTTTAAACAAACATTTTAAACAATTATGAATTTAAAAATTTGAAAACTTGAATGAAGGATTTTGTACAGAGACACAATGATATTTTTCAGACTTGCACTTTAATATTTAATGAGAAAACTTATTAGGATCTTCAAAACAAAACATTTTGCATAAGAAGGTAAAAAAATGTCGGAAAAAGTTCATACTTTATTGCTGCATTATTTTCTGTATTTTTAAAAATTATACAAAAGACTCGTGCCACCATCTGTTAGAGCGAACTGAAATTAATTTTGATATTATTCCAGTTTTTTCAAAATGAAATTATTTTTGAAGTTTTAATATGAAGTTCTATTTAGGATTTGAACCCAGGATCAAAATGTCTCATCAGGTTAGTAGTCGAGTACGTTGACCACAAGCCGGATGTGATATACTAGCCTTGAATGTATAAAAGAAAAAAGCTACAATGTCATGACATGTCAATTAGTAATTTTCCTACACTTTGGAAGGTTGTGTTTTAATATTAATGTTGGGATTATGCATTTTAAAATAAACATATCAGCTTGCACAATAACTTGTTGTAATGGAAGCGGAGGAGTGAATTTAAAAATGTAAGATTTCAAAAGTTTTTGAAACAAGAAAATGTTAGATTTTTTACAACTTTTAATGCAACGAAAGCTTCTATAGTGGAACGCTTTAATCACACCTTGAAAACGAAAATATTTTACAAGCGCTCGCATTTACCATTATCCGGATATTCTAGATAAGTTTCTTAAAAGTTATAGTCATACTTATCATTCCAGTATTAAAAGATCACCCACAGATGTTAATTTAAATAATCAACAAGACGTGTGGTTTATCTTATATGGAAACATGACAAAATGTGAAAATTAAACCATGTACTTTTAATGTAGGGGATACAGTACGAGTGTCGAAGCATAAATTAATGTTTGAAAAGGGGTATGCAACCAACTGGACCGAAGAAATTTTCGTGGTAACGAAATGTGGATATCTAAAGTTTATCGCATTAAAGATTTATTAGGAGAGCCTATTCAAAGAACTTTTTATGAGCAAGAACTACAATTAGTAGAATTAAAAGATAACTATACAGTTGAAAAAGTATTAAAGAAACGCTCTCGTAAAGGACAGCTAGAATAAAGTACCATGGTTATCCCAAAAAATTTATTCAGTGGATTCCATCCAGACATTTATTTTCCCTATAAATTAGACTAGCATTTGTATACGAGTTCATTTCTCAAGATGAGCTTCTATGTGATACTCCCTAGTGATTCATCTATAAAATATGTCCCGGAAAATAAAATTTCTCATTTTATAACACGATTACCTACACCCATTGAATTAAAAGGTGAATGGGAAGTAGGTTTGGTGGAACGCATTTATCCTCACACATGGCCCAATGTAAATTCGAGTAAAAATTTAATTGATTTTGATTTGGGAGTTGGAAAAGAATTAGGAAGGCGTATTCCCCCTGGATTTTATGAATCGGTTCCTCATATTTTAAAAGCTCTATCTATTTAAGACCATGAAAATAAAATAAAATTTATTTTCAGCCCTGTAACAAAACGTGTGTGCATCAAAGTGAAAGACAAAGCGAGAGTTAATTTACATGACGGCTTGTGTCAAAAGCTAGGGTTCCAACCAAGTGAAATCGTATCACCGGAAAAGAAAGTGGAAGCAATTACCGAAAGTCCTTATGTAGCGGATTCATGTGCTCATTATACAGTGTTGTTAGTCTACTCAGACATTGTAGATTCTCAAATTGTGGGTGATGTAGTGACGCCTCTGTTACGCATTGTGAACGCCACAGGATAAGATGGTGAGGTAATTAATGCACAATATGATCGATCTCACTACATGCCTGTTAATCGAAAAATTATAGACTTTAAGAAATCAATATAAGAACACACACAGCTGAACTTACGCCATTTGAACGTGGGCGTTCGTACGTTAAACTTCATTTTCGTCTAAAGTATCTGTCATGATGTATGTACCTTACCATTGCTGTTAGAAATCTTTTGAAGACTATTATACCCAGCCAAATGGAAGCGGATTAAATTATTACCAGGGGGCTAATTTTCAAAGAGGTTATGGATTGGGTAGCTTGTTTCGATCCTTTTTTTCGTACAGCTATTCCCATTTTCAAAATTCGTAGGAAATCAGTTGCTGCATAGTGGTGTGAACGTCTTGAAGAACTTTTTCCGAGTAAAAGATCTTAAAACGGCTGCTAAACGACGATTGAAAGAAGCAGATAAATGGTTAACTGACAAAGTTGTGACCATAGTGAAGACTATGATTGGCTCTGAACGTAATAAAAAGAGAAAGCTATCTCAGAAACATATCATTAATTGTTCAGACAAGAAGGTGAAAACACACGATATTTTTGCTTAGAGATGTCAGCACTTATACACAAAGATTCTATACCTTGCTCAAAATTTGAATTAGATTTGTTTCTGATTTCTTCTATTCAGACAGCCATTGAGAAAGAGGACAATTTATCGAATATCACCCTATCACTAACATACGTGATGGGAGCCATGTGGAATTCAATGTATCTGGTAGTGGAGAGGACTATATGGATTTATCAGCTTCTGATATTTCTGTAAAAGTGAAAATTACCAATTTAGATGGTTCACCCATACCTGAAAAAGAGCCTGTAGCACCAGTTAATTTGTTCTTACATGCACTTTTTTCCCAAGTAGATGTCAGCCTGAATGAACGAATGATTTCTTCGTTCAATAATACATACCCCTACAGAGCTTATATAGAAAAGTTAATGAATTATGGTGAAGATGCCAAAAAAAGTTTACTTATGTGTTCTTGTTTTTACAAAGACAATAACTTGGATTTTGTAAGAAACCGAAAATGTAAACAAGGAATTAAAATCACGATTATGAGTTGACAGCTGAAAGTAAAACTTTAGATATGATTGGCCTTTAGTATATTTTTATGTTTGCCAAACTTTGGATATGATGACATTGTGACATTCTTCAACAAAATCGACTTATATTGAATATAGTTGATCTGAAAGTAAAAATGATTCGAAGTAAGCCCGAATTTTGCTTGGTGTCATCGAAAGTTGATGCTCAATGTAAAGTAGTTTTGGAGCATGCCTCACTCTTCATACGAAAAGTCTGTCAACCTAGATGTATCCTTGGATCATGTCAAAGCCTTAGAGAAAAGCACAGTGAAATATCCCATTGATAGAGTGTTAAGACTTATTCTGTGTCTAAAGGAAGCTGGTCTTTTAAGCAAGATAACGTATTTTTGGGATAGCTGCCCAAACGCATTTTAGTGGCATGCTTAGAAAATGCTGCTGTAAACGGTCAATATTCTTTAAATCCTTTCCTTTTGGAACATGCCGATATAAACTTTTTATCCGTATATTTGGATAGGCATCCCGTATCTGGTAAACATTTAGAATTAAATTTTGAAAATAAAAGTTACATAAGTGCCTATCATTCTTTATTTTCTGGATTTAATCAAGATAAATGACTATATTTCACGAATAAGGAATATTCGGAAGGTCATACATTATTTGCCTTTGATTTAAGTCTTGATTTATATGACGGACCACATTTGAATTTACAACGTCAAGGTAATTTGCGGGTGGAAATAAAATTCTCCAAAGCATTGAAGAAAGTTATTTCCATACTTGTTTACGCAGAATTTGAAAACGTTATAGAAGTTACAAAAGCACGTCACGTTTTGTGTGATTTTGCAAATTAGCGATAAACATGAATACGATGCAGTTACATAGAGTATTGAGCCAAGACAAATTTACCAAGAAAGTTTTTTTTTAAATGTGTTTCCTAGTGATCACCTACCAGCTGAAATTCATACGTATCCAACCTGTTTCGATGGGAACGTGGACTCGTCAGCTGAACCAGGAAGTCACTGGGTTGCTTTCTACTTGCCTGTGCCTCAACGACTAGAATTTTTCGACTCTTACGGAAATGCACCCGATTTCTATGAGGGACCCATATCCAAGTTTTCTACAAGGTTTCCTGATGTGGAATACAACCCTATGATTCTGCAAAGTAAAGTGACGGTTGTATGCGGACAATACTGTGTGTTTTATTTACATTCAGGATGCAAGGATTATTTTCTAAAAAGACCATTATCATTTTTTGTATCCCGAAATTTATGTAATAATAAACAAGTCTATGATATTGTGTGGAAACATTTTCATGTGCCTTCTAATTTTTATCAATAAAAGTATTTAAGTTAATATTTTTATGTCTATATTTACCATGGAATTCCCAAAACCACAGCATCCTTTCACAATGGTGATTGCGAGGCCTATTGGATGTGGAAAAACTTATTTTGTGCGAACTCTTTTAAAATACAAGCGGAAAATGTTTTCGATTGTTTCCGATAAAATTGTATGGTTTTATGGTATTTATCAACCTTTGTACGAGGAAGTACCCGATGTTACTTTTGTGGAATATTTACGCAACAAATATCGTTAATATTTAGGGTCTCACACTTTGCTTATCCTAGACTATTTCATACTTGTTTTATCTTGAATTTTTGAAATAAAGATACGAGTTTTATAATATAAGTAAAACAAATCTATCTATTTAATTTTTGATAAGATCATAATCAAAACAGTATACTGCATGAATTAACTTGTATAAATCTGCTGATATGTAGCGGTGTGACTATTTAAACTGATAAGCACATAAATAGTTTTTAGAATTATCCATTGCTAATATTACTTAAATAGAATTACAATTCTTTAAATTTGAAGCCAAATTATCCATGCAAATACTTACTATATGGATAAATCAAGATGTTGTTATCATGATTAATGGAATATTTATCATCTCTTATTTAGTTGCTAGAATTCTTTAAATAAACAGTGCTCTTTATGTACGATGACAGATTAGTGAAGTTAGATAATATATGCAGAGAGATAGTTAAAAATAATATTATAGGAGACATAACCCGCAACTTATAATACGCGGCAAATCATTCATTAATCATGATAATAGGATACGATAAATCAAGATAATATTATCATGATTATGGAATGAATTTTTGCGTCTTATTTCGTTGCTATAATTATTTAAGTGAACTATGTTTTGTATGTTGGATAAAACAGATTATTGACATTAGTTAACATATCCAGAGAAATATTTTAAGACAATATTATATATATATCAGGTGACACAGCATTACGAGTAAGAGATGAGTTCAAAGAAGTTGAGGAATTAAATCTGCAATGCGACGGGACATTCGTTAGCTGGGACGAAGGCTCAGGTGGTGCTCCGAAAGAAATTTTTCCTTTTCTCCAAGTGCCGGAGCGGAACACCAGACTTGGAGAAGCCACTTTTTGCCTCCGGGCTGCCGATCTGCAACAACCTCTATTGTCGATTTGTGGATCCACTTGAAGCGGTTGAGGTTGCCATTTCCTTCACTACATCCCCCATTTGGCGCGCTTCTCTTTAATATTTTATTGTTAATTCAGAGGAGCTTGTTTTTACGAACTCAAGGCAATAATTATTGAAGGAATAAATATTTATTATTAAAGAAAAAAAAATAAATGAAATCAATTTTAACAGATATGTTTAAACATTAAAATCAATTATTATTAAAGCGAATATTGCATTAAATTCAATGGTATTAGATAAGTTTAAATAATAAAATTAATTATTATTTAAAGAGAATACTGCCTATAATTTATTGGTAGCAAACTTGTTTAAGTATTAAAATTCCTGGTCATTAAACACAATTTTTCATTAAATTGAATTAATTTGTATTTATTTAATTGCTATTAAAGAGAATATAGAAAAAAATCATTGTTTACAGATGATTAAATTAATTATTATTAAGAAGAATATACTGAATTAAATTCATTTTATAATACATACGCTTACAGAGAAAAATAGTTAAGTATTATTATGCAAAATATATTGCATTAAATTCATTGGTGACAGATGTATTAATAAAATTGATGTCACCAGCGAAATAACTTACACTGGAATTCCATGGGTAGTGGAATGTCCACGTTCATATATGACATCTAAAATCCTTCCGTTGGTGTGGCATGAATGTAGAGAGATTTAAAGTGGCGGAATTTCGAAATTTTGTTTCGAGGTGTGAGTTTTGAAGTCAGAATTTTACCACCACGAAGATGAATTCAATGCTTACAAGCACCCCTGTGTGTGCATATATATATATATATATATATATATATATATATATATATATATATATATATATATATATATATATATATATATATATATATATATATATATATAAGGAAAATCTTGTTGCAATTCTCATTATAATCACTGTCTTTTGCTATTGTACTTCAAAGACAAGATTTCATTATTCATAGAAATGAAAATTATCGTTCCGAGAAGGTTGAAATCAGTGGCACAGTTAAAAAAATTAAAAAAGTATTGTTAATATAATAAATATATGTTTGGATGTTTTTCTTTAAAAAATTCAAGCTTTTTTTAAAAAAAAATTAGAGTTTTCATTTTTTAATGAAACATTTAAGTTAGTGTAGGCATTTCATGATTTCCTTGGCGGGGTTTTGACTCACATTTTGACACCAATGTGGAATGAATGCAATCTTTGCAATTAAGCCTGTATATGTTTGTGTGTGTTGGGAGGAGAGAAATTTAAAAATTTTAAATGATAGCTAATGAAATTTCAGCAATTTTAGGATTTTCGAAATAAAAAATTTACAAATATCCTTGGGAGACAAGTGGGAAGATTTGGGTTGGTTTGTGGCATTCATCAATAATTTTTTGCACAGAAGGGGTAATTACACTGGGACTTATGGCTTAAAGTGGATTCCGAACCACTACAAACACCCAAACTCATGGTGAGATTCAAGCCCCCCAGCTTCTAGACCAAAGACAAGAGAGTAAACCGTTCGGCTACTAGGTCGGCAGCAAGTGAGAAGATCAAATTGGCAAATCCATGAGGATGGTGCATACTTCATGCTGGCTTACCACCACAGAAATAAATAATTTTTATTGAATTAAAAACATAAATATATAACATCTGTAACCGATTGTACATTAAAGACAAATTTCCATTCTGCTGAGAAATGAAAAGATTTGTTCCCGGCTGGCTGACATCATTGAGTACAGTCTGAAAAATTAAACTGTATTGTTAATAGAGTAAAAATATTTTGCAGATGTCTTTGCTTAAACAATTCAAGTTGTTTTCAAAATTGCTATTTTATATGTTTACAGATTTTTTATCATTGAATAAAATAGCACACAGCAGATCTACCTTCTCTGTATGTTATAAAAAAAAATTATATATAGTTAAATATTCTGCTTATCTTCGTGTGCATATGCTGATGCAAACAATATAGAATTGATGGTGTGATCAAAATTATGCTATTCTCCTTAAATCATTTAATTTTTTTGGAAATTGAATCAATAATTTCATTTAGAATTATAATTTTCTGGTAAGATTTATCGTCATCATGTGGATTTTTTTTAACAATCACCAAAATTTTCTCTGGGTTTTATTTTGCCTCTTCATTTTTGGTCCAGAACAGGAATCTGTTTTAAAGTACGATCATATATTTCTACATCATATTAAAATCATTGTGGAAAGAATAAAATGCTTGGATTGTACTTTTAGATAACAAAAGTTGAGAGAATAAAAATTCTAACTATATGGTAAATTTTGAAAGGGTTTTGTGGGACTTTCCATTAAAGTTAAGAGGGTCACTTCATATTTCAAGTCTAAAATAACAGATTCAAAATTATCAAACAGTGCTTTTATGGTTTCATTCCTGCAACACCATCAAGTGCCACTGAGTGCTTATAAAGTTGATGACCCTTCACTAAACGTGTTTGTGTACAAACGTGTTTTTTAAAAAATGACTTGCGTTTTTGATGACGCTAGAGCAGTGTGCTAGCTACTGAAATATATTTCTCACTGCTAAAATGGATGAATATATACCAGCTAAAAACAAATTTAAGGTATATGATTAATAATGAACGCAAATTGCATAGAGCTTGTGGCAGTATTCGCGCGGCTACACCACTTTAAAGACTCTCTCGCATTGGCTGCACTGTTATATTGAGCTCTTAAACCCGAAAGATTTATCCCAAATGAAGAAATTCACCAAAATATACAAGGGTTCTCCATCAGATGTTTTAGGCATGTATAATCCAGCGAAAGATTCGTGAATTTCCAAGATGTTGGGATTGAAAATCCTTTGAGTTGCATCAACCATCGCTAGAAAATAGCATGACTCTTATTTCATTTTAAATATTACTGCAGATTGGATAAATTAATATTATTTTAAGAACATCCTCCACATAACAATAGAGTTTCTGTTTGTATTTAAAATCTTTTCCAATTAAAGGGAAATTTTTAACTCTAAAATTCCTTGACTCCAAAAAATGTCTACTGTTAATAAAAGCTATTATTTTCATCATATATTTCTTGAAGAACACAAAAAACAAGTTTCTTTGACTTTTCTAAGTATTTGCGCTTTTCACAACTTTTGAATATTGCTTATTAAGCTTAGTATAGATGAAACTGAAAATTAACATTCAGTAAAACTTACTAATCATCTTTCCAAGTTTCATGAGAATAGCAGGACTATAAATTTTTGAACTCCCTCAGACCAGTTACAGAATCTATTAATTATAAATGCATATGCAGTAAATATCCTTTATTAGGACATGAAAATGCTCTGCTCTAAAAAGAAACATTTTATTTGCGGAAAGACTATATTCTAATCACCTGTACGCACTGTACCAATCTTTCCTAAACTTATATCAAGATTTGTTGCCTAATTGAGTGGGAAATAGAAAGTTCAGGTTCATTAGGAACCTAAAGTTATATTTCCCTTGACATTTTGAGAAGGGAAATATAACTTTAGGTTCCTAATGAGTTTATAATATAACTTAGGCAGTGTTTTCATCAGCAAAGCCTTATATGTGAAAATTACCCAAATTTTGTTTTTCTGCGACATTACTCCAAGCACAAGGTCACTGTATCTGAAATATCCATTTTATAAAACAAGCCAGGATCATTCCTTGCAAATGTACCTAACCATATTTGCACTTGAAGCACTGGTGCATGGCTGTAAGGCAAGAAGAAACTGCACACAAATTGCAATTCGGGATTGCAACAATTGCAATGCAGTTAGTTATCTATAATCCCAGAAACATTTAAAATCCACGAAACATCCATATTTCTTAATCATAGAATAAAAAAAGTGAGCAAAGTTGAAAGAAAATCATGATGAAAAATAATATCTATACTACGCTTAAACCCACGTGTCCTGCCACACAGATAAGAAGTAACTGATTCTTAGTAGCCAATTCATTTAGAAGTTATTCTAACGGAATTTTAGAATTAATTTAGACTGATTTAATTACCACTAAGGCTGCTTGGCTGTCACTACAAATAAAAATGCACTTACCCTGGTTACGCTTTTCTTAAATTTACCAAGGCACAGTTATAGCAAGTACTTTAATATGAAATACAATGGCATACATCCAGAATCCTATTGGCGATATGCCATGTGTCCCTAGTCACAAAAGGTTGCCTTTCTTTGATTCATCGATGAAACAGATAATATCACCGATACTAAAATTAAATCTGTTGTTATCCCATTATTCCCTATTAGGGAGAATAATCTCAAAGTATCTACAAAACATGCAAGTCATTTCTATGATATCCTAAGTTATCATTAGAATCGTTCACTAATTTTCTTAGTAATACTGATATGACTTTTATATAAAAACGAGTCAATTTAGTGCAAAAGCAGCTGATATTTTTTCAAATGATTCAGCAAAGATGTTCATTTGGATAATTTCCACCGAAACCTCTCAATCGATTTCCGAAGGTCTAAATCCATTTATACGAAATAAATTTAGCTCTGTATACCTTAATGCTTCAAGAATGTATAGATGTGTGGTATCATTAAAACCACCCTGAATGCTTAGAAAAGAAGCCAAAGAAATTTTTTTCCCAATCTGGAGAGCCATCAAACTTAGAAATAATATGATGGAAATCATTTTCTTTGGATTTGGATTTGATCGAAAATTAATCTATTGTTACAAGCATTTCATTAAAGACGATTATTTGCCAAGTATTCGCGGACATGCCCATCAGTAATTTACTCCATAATTTTACGAATGAATAACGAGAGACTGACAAGTCTTAAAGACAGCTGGTCATAGAAATCTTTGGTATGTTTAGGAACGAAAACAATTCTAGTCTTCTGCCATATCATAGTACCCTCGTGTATGACTAGTTCTATACAATCTTGTCAGAACTGGAATATTAAGATTCTCCGTCTTTTGGATCATAATGGACATCATCCTATCATGCCCAGGGCTCTTGTGAGGTTAAGAGGAAGTAACAGCCCTCCTAACAATAATGTAAATGAAGATATTTTATAGCATTGTCCAGTGATTTTCCTTTTAAAAGATTTAACGAAATGTTGTTCCACATTGCTAAATAGATCTCTAAAACTTAAAATGGGCTCTGGTCGTAATTTTCATAACCACCTCTTCAGTGCTTTAACATTGTGTTGTCGCCCCGATTCCGACCAAGATATATTCATCTATCTGAGAATTTTCTTAAAGTCTACGTCCTTCAGAATTTGTTTAAATCTTCATTATTTTACGAATTATTAAACATCAAAATGGCCCAACGTTTTATGGGCGCCTTTTGAAAAAGCGGATATAGACGTGGTGTAGTCGAGTTCAAATTATTCCTCATAATATCATGCGTAAAAATATTAAGAAATTATTTGAAAAAAAAAAAATCAAAATAATTCTTGCAATTGATAATTCTCAGTCTAGAAAAAAATGAAAACTTCAGATTTTTCTTAATTGTTAAGAAGAATACATTTAATAATAAGAAAAATTCATTTAAGGATAATACAAAAAAGTAGGTTATTCCATAAAAAAGTGTTTTAGTTTGCTTTTTAGAAATTGATAAAGAATTTAAAAAAAAATGAACATCATTGTACCATAAAAATTTGCCATTGCCTGCGCAGAATAGCTGCGGAAACAATTAAATTAATGAAAGAAACTTACAAGAACAAATGATTTACGGAATTTACAATTTTCATATAGTACACTGATTTTTTTTAAAAAAAAGTTTGTACTCAAAACTAGTTCTTAAATCTCACTGATCAATAAATGTGAATAATGAGTAGAATGTGACATATACACGTAGATTTTCCAAATAATATCTGGTACCTCCTCGGATGATATTCACCAATTCACCTTCTCTCATATAATATCGCCAAATCATAAATCCTTTTCTTCCTTGATATGCTGGAGTAAAATATGAATATTCTTAATGAGGATTATTATTTGGCGTTTCCGGGAACACACTTCTATCAACTAAATGGTCGCCAAACACAGCCAATCACCTTTGGATTCTGAACCACGGTCAAGTGATATGGTTTTTTGTCGCTCAGAGGTCATTTTTTAAATACGAGGACTCTGATTCGATCGGGACCTACAGATTGAAGTGAATACAAAACCAATACTAACATTAAAGCTTAAGATGGGATTCAAATCCACGAATAGTTAAAGGCCAGAATGCTAACATTTTGGTTAGCAGCTTGGTTCACAGTCAAGTGAAAATATCCACTGATGATCTGCATCATCTTATTTACTCCACGCTGCAGCAATGAATGGGCACTGTAACCACTACTGTATCACGCGCACGATTCACCATATGATGGATCTTAGGTATCGTCAGAACTCATCAGGTCTAGGTCACGAGAACGACGCATTTTCTAACTATTCTACATTGGCTTTCCTGTAGTTCATGGGAGTGAATACTAGCATACATCACGGCAGCTAGTCCAGAGTTGAAATCTATCAGCCAGTACGGAAATCTTCATCATTTGGAAGAAGGAACTAGCAAAAGATAAAGGCAGTTAGGTCACATTAAATGCTTCATGATTGCTGTTTCCTCTCAGTGAAATAATACCTCTGTGTGTGGCAGGTTATTTTATTTGGTCTCTGCTTCTAAATTACGAAGACTGCTTCCGACTGCTTCCATCCAAACTGGTAGAATCTAGCTCAGGATAAGGTACAGTGAAGCTTGGTGAAGAAGACAGAGTGACCACAAAATATTGAATGTGCCCCAATCACCTGCGGTCTAGTGAGGATTCGAACACATTATAAAATATTGTAGATAAAGAATTAAAAAAAAAAAGACTTTAGTAATTTATTCAAGAAATATTTCAATACCAAGTGTCATACTTAATAATTCATGCAATCAGGATATTTTTTTTTCGTCTCAGACAGTTGAAAATCATTGATAAATATACCAGTCTGATGTAAGTACTGTTGCCATCTACAGAAAGAAAATTAAAATTATGTTTTATTCAAATACTATTTACAGTCACTACCAAGAGTAAGAATGACGCCTTAATTAAGAAACTTTCCACTGTATTCTCCCCATAGTTCATGTTTCATATTAAATGCAAAGTATCGGATTAAATAATTCCAACATTGGAAATCATTTTATTTTTTCACCCGGAAACGTCACACAAATGTAGAATTGATGGAATGACAGTTTTCTCGATGACGCAGCAGTGGAATGATTTGGCGGCAATAAGTGGAGTTGGCGTCGCCAAGGCATTCTGAAGAAAGGAATCGGAACCGGGATTAAGCGGGCAGTTGGCTTGCTGGGCAGAAGAGGGCCGCAGCTGGCGGAGGCGTAGCGGGGATTAGGTGCGGGGGTGTGCAATTGCGGCGCGCCGCCATCCTCAAAAGAGAGCATAATTTAATAGGTCCTCTCTTTCTGCGGCACAAAATTTTTGTTTCTGCTCTGGTGCTAGAAAGAGGATCCTCAACAATGCATGAATTTCAAATACATCGATGGTTTCGATTTTTCCCTGCAAACGGCAATACATAATAGGCTTCTGTGAATATTTGGTTTTCTACTTTTGTTTCAAATCACATTTTTAAAATTAGACTGTTTTTATAAAGGATGAATCTCACACATTTTTCATCAATTTTAAGATTACTGCAGAAATTATGAATTAATAAATTGCATTTCTTTAGAACTAACTTTTTCAATAAGCTTAATGGAACACAGAAGAGTTAATTGAAAGGGAAAAATTAATTTTCAAAGAAAACACGTAAAGAAATGAAAAATTGATTTTCAAGGAAAAAGATTTCTGCTATTATAATGAAGAGATTATATTTTTCTTGAAACAACTTAGTTTTTATAACTCCAGCAACGTCACTTTTTCTAATATTTAAAAAAAATGTGTATAATATTCCTTTTTATCATAATGGATAAAAACATTTTTCTAATCATACATTTTGTTAAAAAAAATTTTTCAAAATGTAAAAAAAACATAACTTATTATGTATATTAAGTTAAGTATTTTAATTTTCATTTTTAATTCTGGTAAGCAATTTTTAATATAACACATCAATCTTTTTAGTTTCGAAGAAAAGTTTCTCTCCTATATTATTGCTACATCACGAAAATTGTATCAGATTTACTTAATAAATGCTTTTCAAAAATAGACTGATTTGATACTTTTTAAAACTCTTATTTAGAAATATGAACTTTTACTCTGAAAAAAAAAAAAAAAAAAGAAAAAGAAAAAAATATCAAAATTAAAACCACAGAAATGATTCAAAGTTTTCAACTTTATAAAAAATTTGAAAATTAGAAAAATATAAATAAAATTGTTAAACATTTATAAAATATCAACTTGGAATCTCATTAATTACTCTTTGAAATTCAAATTTAAGTTCATAAACTTATTTTTGGAACAATTTAGGAAAAATTAAAGCACGTGAAATGAAATAATTCATTTATAATGACTTGTTGCAGTTTCAACGTTTCGTGTCCACTCTAATAAAGTTAACAGTCTTATACTATTGATTGATCGATATTGTTATGTCTTTAATTGCTCTATATTTACTTCTGTATTTTGGAGAACTGTCTCATTGTCAAAAATAGTATCTTAATTACCATGTTAGTTTTAATATCACTTATGATCACTTTATGATCACTTTCACTACTTTTATGATCACTTTCATAAAAACTGATATGTTAAAAATATGCTTATTTCACATAAAAAAGGAAATATCTTTTTAGGACATTTTATTTACAAAAAATAAAACTTTCAGATTATCTTCGACATTATATGCTCTAGAAATCATTACATAGATTTACAATTTACACTATCCGATCCAGTAATTTTTTTTTTCAAATTATATAAATATATTGTATTCATAAATGATGTAAGTCATAGTGCTATAGGCCCACATTTGTATTATCAAAAAGCAGTGAATTGGAGTTAAGCTTTAACCAAAGATCTGTCATATTCACTAAAGACGACTGGGGCATATTGATATGGTTTTGGTCGCAATATCCTCCAAGTAAAATGATACTCCTGCGAGTGACAGATCAAGTATTGAGTGTTTTCTGCTTAGTAACTGCTTCTAATATAGGATGAGTCCTACCAATCAGCGTCCATCGAACTGGTAGAGCCAAATTTTAAACTAAGTACAGGGAAGTATGTTGGCGCAACATCAACTACATTCATATATGAATTAAGAATGGTAATTTAATAACAAACCTTTAGTAGCTTATTAATATTGATATTTTCCAGTTTAAATAAAGATCTCATTATTGTTACCAAAGAGAAGTTTTCATAAAACTAATAGGTAAAATTTGTTCTCAATAAAATTTCTCCAAGCCAAAAATGAAATAAACCTAATATTTTCTTTGGAGAAAATTTCAACGATTTTAATTTATGTGAAAATTATTGTACCACTTCTATCATAATTCTATTAGCAGTGGCTTAGTGAAGGGGGGTCTATCGTACCCCGGGCACCGCTTAGAGGGGGCGCCAAATAGAAGCTACAAAATTTTTTTGGAGAAATTTTTTTTTCTTTTTAATTGAAATATCAATTTTATTCGGAGAAATATATTTTTAAATTTAATAATTATTTTCTCTTGTTGAAGAGCTTGCGATAAATGAAAATTTTCCCATTTTTATATTAATAAATTCGTATAGTTTAGTTCGTATTAAAAAGTGTGTTCTTTTAATCGTGTTTTCCATTATCTTTTCTAACAGCTTTTTTATACTTTGCTCAAGATTTGTTGTCCTTTACCATTATTTTGTATAGTAAATCTTACACATGTAATGATGGAAATATGTTAAATTCTTTTTGATAAATATTCTGAAATATAAATTATATTGATTAGTTATTTTTCATGCATTTGAGATGTTTTTAGTTTCAACTTATTTACCAAATAATATGTGTTGATGTTATATGTCTTAATTTACGAATCAATAATTTAGGGAGATTCCAAAAAGGTAAGCTCATGATCTAATCTGTAACTGATTTGACTTAGTGAATGCAGCAAGATTTACCATGTTCTTTAGATTTCTAATTTTTTACAAGATGTCTAAATCAAGTTGCATACCTATGAAAAATTGTAACATTCGTTAAGCAAATAAATCTACTCAAAATAAAAAAAACAAGATATTAAATGAATATTATATCGAATGACAGATGTATCATTAGGGACTTTCATGATGTTATTTATCTATTAGAAATTCAAAATAGTTTTGTAGAAATTTTGTTGTTATAAAATATTATTTAATATGATATTCATTTTTTGTATTTATTGTAAAACATTTTATTTAATAAAAAATATTTTCTCTTATAAATGAAAATGTGAAGTTTTAATCTCATTTTGACTAAAATAAAATTTTTGACTAAAATAAATATTAATAATATATATCAGTTTTAAAAAGGAAATTTTATAAAACTGATATATATTATTAATAAAAACTTGTCAAACTATAATTAAAACACAAATGAAAATTTTTCCTAAAGGTTTTTAAAATATGCATTCTATAATAATCAATGAGAAATGTATAAAACCTACAAAAAAAATTTCAATTCAAATAAAATGAATGGATGTGTGTAAAGTATTTCATTTCTCAATTCTTTATAATTTACTTTTATAATTACAATTATTATTATAAATGTATAAGTTACACCATGTTTTAATCATTGAAATTTCTAAAAGACAACAAGTATATGTATATGATAATGGAATTATAGTACCAATAATTTTGTCAGGTAAATAAACTATATCTCAGAGTTTATTCTTTTATGGAGCTCCTAAATTACAAGTTCATTAAACTAGCATAGCTGTGTTCAATAAAATCCGAGCAAAATATAATAGGTATTTAAATATATTATTATACATACATTCGATATAGCTTAGGGCTTCAATAAAGCTAAATCTAGATGACATAGTGAATCTGTAGAAAGCTTCATTTTAGAGAATAATATTCATTATAAATAATTAATGTTGCATAAATAATTCTAATGATTTTGATTAAATTTTTTTTTCACTTGCTGATTAAATTAACTTCACTTCATCCCCGTCTTTATCTTACAAAGAAAGGACTTGACAAGGATGAAAAAACTAAAAATGTTAGAAGAATCAAATTACTTAAAGATATTGATTTTTATTTCCATTTCACTTACTAAAAATCACTAACTGTATCAGAAAAATAAGGAATATAAAACGTAACTGAAAGATGTTATTGAGACTTAAAACTTATGGAAGAAAATTCTTGTACATCCCCTCCCCCCAGAGTAAAGAAAAGCTGTTTTTACATCAAGCTTTGTTGTAACCTCTTAGTCTACTGTCGCGTTGCACTCATGAAAAAGTTCGCGTTGAAATGTATTTCTCATTAGCGGTCCTCTCTGTCCGAAAATACTTGTGTTCAGCAACAGACTGACGCCAAACAGAAAAGAATTCTTTTTTACAAAATAGCTCTGCAATATTTAAAAAAGAGAATTGTGCTCCTGGTATCGAAATACAATACAACGCTGGAAATAGAGAAGTAATTATCTCCAAATGCAAGGAAAATTCATAATTTTCTTTTATTTTAACTATTTACTCGGTTATAATATCATTTCGCACTCACAAATTTTCGTCTTTAGTGTTATTTCTTTAAAAACTTCGTTGGTAATGTTTACTTTCTACTAAATTCTATTTTCTGTCCACAACTTATTCTTTAACATTTTGCTTATTAGGCAGAGATTTTAGCCATTACGAATATTTATTAACACACATGTATAATTTTGAAATTTAAAAAATATCAGAACTCTTATATAAAATTATATATTTAAAATCAAAATATTTAAAATTTAAAGATTTTTGAAAATAATTTTTGTAATTTGACTCGTAACTTTGGAGCCGTTATATTAATACATTATGTTGAAAATTTCTTTTTTGGAAAGTTAAACTATCAAATGTATTAAATACTTTTTATATTTTCACATAAAATGTTTCTCGATAATTAATCTTTAAATAACTGTATATTTCAGTTTATATAATTAAAGATGTTTAGCTTAGAAATAATTTTAAGGAATATAATGAAATAAGGCAAAATTATTATGATTTGTGAAAAGCTAAATATCTCTTAATTTAAGAATTTAAATGATTGTGATTTTTTGTACGTTCATTTCAGTAGATAATATAATTATTATATGACCTATAATATATTACAATTATTATAGATATTATAAGACCAATATATTAGTTAATGGTTTGTCTAGTGGTCAGCGTGCTTGACTACGATAGGGAGATCTTGAGTACGAATCCCGGTACAGGCATGGATGTACTTTCTCTCTCTCCATCCTGTCTTTGTCCTTTTCTTGTGTGTGAATGAGGTGTGAATGGTTGCCTACCCGATAAACGGATCCCTATGGCATGTGTGTGTATTGAAGAAGTCAGGCTCCACACCAAATATGGTTCGATTGGAAAAGTGGAGCAGCGTACCCCAATTTGCCAGCCTAGCTGGCACACGAGAACAACAACATTAGTTAATGGTATAAGTTATATATATATATTTATATATATGACGTATAATAGGTACTCAAAAATACAAAATTACTAAAAGTAAATTAAAGTTTAGATTGTTATTTCAGTAAATAATTTTTATTTAAACAATACAGAACTTTAAATAGAATATAAAATAGTTCTTTTAAATAACAAATAATATGTTAATTAAGAGATCTGGAAAAAGAGAATAATTTAGATTAGTAGAATTTATAAAAACATTTCCATGTCAAAACAAACCAAAACCATATTCTAAAAAATAATTTAGTAATATTTGCTTTAAATTTATTTATTTACATACATTAGACTGCTGTAACACTTAGAATTACTGTTTGCTAGGTTTTCTACATTTGGACTTATCAAATTTCAGAGAAAGGATCATCAGAAAAATGATTTTCTAACACAATCTTTCACTAAATTTCCGTAAGTTTATTTTCAACTCATGCATTTTCGAATAGTTAAGATTTTTTTTTTATCTCAAATTTAAAAATACAACCTGAGCCTTTAAAAGTGTCTATATTTAGGATTATTTTAAAGTAGATACTTTGCTGTTGTTATTTGCATTATACTCTTATTACATGTTTATTCTATAAATGATATTACTATTTTTTGAGATGAGGTGCCAAAATCGGTATCGTACCCGGGCGCCAATCGCGCTCGCTACGCCTTGATTTATTGGGAATTTATTCCTAATTATTCTTTTAGACAGCCATATGTACTTACTAGGCGTTCAAAAGTACATATATAAAATGTACTTTTGAACGCCTCGTAAGTTGAAAGAAAATTTTTTATAAATTTTTGTCACACATTTGGGCCATATCCGTTCCTCAAGCCATATTACTGTCTGCCTACTACGGGAATAGCTCTCGCAGATTTGTCTGTGCCTGTCTGTTGTCATGGATACAAGACACATTCCATTTACGATAGGAGGAGCCAGGTTTAAAGCACTAAGCTTTGGCTTAATGGAGACTCTGAGAAGGACACGAGGTACCACACTAAATACTGCAGATTCACAAAACCCTTATCTCCCACATTTAAAATAGACAGCTCTTTCTGTATAGTAAGTGCCGCTTATTGGTCTACTTACTGAGAGATATTCTTGTGGTTAAGACAAAACAGTACTTTAGATGTAACAGGATTTGGTTTTAATCGCCAATTAAAATCATACAATCGCCAATTAAAATAGTACTTTTTGTTTGAAATGGATTTTCTGCGATTATCGGAAACTAAAATGTCCCCTTAGATCCTATTTCCTTTCGCTGGTGCTGCGTGGCATAGAAACAAAAATGAAACCTCAGATTGTACTGATCTTAAATGGATACAATTTAATTATTCTTACGGTTGGTAACTAGAATTATTTATGATTAGGTCTGCGTATTTCATGTGGAGAGTGCTTTGCGAAGTGAAATAACGGGATAGCCAGAAATCAGTTTTGGCTCCAGCAAGCGATAAAAGAGGAGTCGAGGTTTGGAGGAGGTCAATACCGGGCATTCGAGTTTTCAGTAAGGAGAACCCAGATGAGTAGCTGTACCAATCATGTTGATTTTGAAGTGCGAAAGGCCATGATAAGAGTGTGGACCAGGATATATTGTATTTTCCCGTGAGGTTGTTACAGTACTCATAATTTCCAGGAAACTAAAGACGAGGTGGAAGAACTCGTATGGATGGCATTGCAAGAAAGGGTATCCAGACAAAAACGTCATCGTATTGTTCCTGGTTTTCTCGCATAGCATCAAAGGCCAACTGTTTTCCGCTTGGATTGCACACGCGTCTCTAGATATCCTCGTAAATAATGCGAAAGTTTGAACTATGTAAATTATTTAAACATTTAATGCAACTTTTAATTCCATTTTAAGAGTGCAAATTTTGTTTTTAATAATAAGTGTGTATAAATTCCTATCGATAATAATGAGGCTGACCCTTCATTAAACTTGGCCATGTTACTTATCTTATTCTATGCTAATTTTTGTAATAAACTTCATTTTAATTAATATGAACCAAGGATTTTTATCATTAAGTGTCTATATTTTGCTAATAACATCTAACTAACGAACTTTAGCGGGAGTTGAAATTATAAAGATAAGATGGATAATAATAAGTAATAATAAGTAACTTAGTACAAGATATGTTGATGACATCACTCGAAGGTTCTTCCCAAAACAAAAGACCGTTGCTAGGAAGAAACATATTAATTATACCTGAAATAAAGAAAAAATATCTGATTTTTTTTTTTTTTGCCCAATTTTCGAAGACTTTTTACGAACTCAATTTCCGAATAACACACTTTCATTTGGTTTATCACTCATTTGTAATTTTTGCATCTGAGATTATTGACAATTTGAGAGATAAATAGTCTAGGGCTTAAAATTTAAAATGGAATGCAAATTTGAAAGGAAAGGACAAACATTCGAGTACGAAGAGGAATTTGAACCCAAGGACATTGAATTGAATACCAGAGTGCTAAATATTCGACTAGCAGGTTGTTGTAGCACAAACATAGTGTTGCAGGTGATCTCCGGACTGTAACTTAAAGCTAATAGATTTGGAATACACGACTATCATTAATTACCTGGAAATTTTGAATAAGGGCCATGTGACGAGATCTACATATGAGATGGCACTATTTTCTCTACAATCACATTCTACTAGGAGAAGGACTTTAGATGCCAAGATTGAAGGTGCACTTCTCCATCCCACGGAGTTCCAGCAACCCAGTGAAAGAGAAGTGGTCACTCTCCTGATCACTGCCCACGATAAATGCGATGGTTCTTTTTATTGATTTTACGGGATGCGACTTGAGGTTACTGAGGAACTTGGCACTTTGAACAGTGTTCAATATATGTAGCGTGTTAAGGCCAGTAGCTCTACCATTTATTCGATCACCGCTAAATGCTACGTTTCAACTGATTAACTATGTTGAAGTCTGCTGCCCAACTGGTCTAGTACTCAGCGTACTTGACTGCGGATAAGGAGGTCCTGAGTTCAAATCCCAATTCGTTCATGGATGTACTTTCTTTCTATATCTATCTTGCCTTTGTCCTTTCATTGTATGAGTAAGTTGTGAATGGTTGCATACCCTATAAACGGGTACCTATGGCATGTGTGTACTGAAGAAGTCGGACTCCACACCGAAAAAAAAATATGGTTTAGTTAGAAAAGTGAAGCAGCGCACCCCATAATACCAGCCTAGCTGACTCTTGACAACAACAGTATTGAAGTATCTGAGCATGCACTTCAAATTCGGTTTGACGCAATGTTAAAGTAATAATTTCTGTTATTACTTGTGACAAATTGTTTTCCTGTTTATGTACTTTGTCAAGATCTGTGCTTCCAGACTTCTTAAAAATTTCATCTCTTGTTAATTCTAGTTACTAATAAATATCATTTTGTTATTATGTTCTCGTGTATAATGTGGCTTCTTTATAAGATCAAATAATGAAGATGCCAAATTGGTCATGCCGTCAAACCTCTTATCAGATGGAGTGATAATTGATAATATACCACCTGCCTAATGATAAGCAGAAAACATCTTCTCTAATATTAATGAAGTTCAATTAATTAAGTGAAAGAAACAATTAAAATGAAGATGCCGAGAGGGTCATCCAATCAAACCTGTCATCAGATACAGTGATAATAAACCTTCGTCTTAAAGATAAGTGAAAGTTTCTTCTTCATTCAATGTTTATATTTATGAATACTTAACATATCTAGGCACAATTTTTAAAATAAAAACAATAAACAAGATTTGCTCACAAAACAGTTGAGACTTAGATTTTCAAAAACAATCCTCACCACTGAGAGTTAGAAGTAGTTTCTGGCTAATATGTAAAGAATTCTTTACATGTTTGCCTAAAACTAGCTTGCATACCTAACTTTACAGTATTAATTATTTTTTGATAATTCCTTTAATTAATTTACGTAATTAAAATTTTTAATTTAGGAAATTTAAAATCATAAAAAATCATACTAAGTTTATTTGTTCTGTTTTATTAATGAATAAAAATAGTAGAAATAAATTTAGTATAGCATTGTTACTGATTTTAAATCTCTAAAAATTAAAAATTTAACTAAATTAATCAAATGAGTAGACCACGCAAATACCATTCTTTCCTCAGTATTGATTATACCTTAGTATATTTTCCTTTTAATTAATTAATTTATGTATTCATTTCGGAAATTTTAAATCATTATAAAAATTATAAGAAATTTATTTATATTTTTATAAATGCATAAAAATAATAGAAATAAACTTAGTACAATATTTTTAACGATTTTAAATATTTAAAAGTGCCAAACTTTAACCAAATTAATCTAATGAAAGTACCAGGTAAAGACCCTTTTTCCTTGAATGTTATTATTTTTTTGGTATTTCTTTTAATTGATTTATATAGTCATTGTTTTAATTTCAGAAATTTAAAATCATGAGAAATATTATACTACTTACTCAGGCTGTTTTATAAATATATAAAAAATAGCAGAAGTAAGCCTTCTATAATAATTTTTAACGATTTTTAATCTTCCAGAATAAAGCTTTAAATAAATTAATCAAATACGGAAATAGAATAAAATAGCAATATAAACATTTCTTTCTTTGCTTAAAATGGAAGTAAAGAGAGACAGATGCTAATTTTTCTCATATTCAAACCTCGCAGTACTCAAATTATGAGTTTGACGTCGAAGACGATTCTTTAGCTGCAGCGAATAAGATCTGTATCCAACTTAATGTAAAACAAAACGTAGAAGATGGATAGACATCCAATAAGTGCGACGTTTCCATGAGTCTCATTGAAGTCATTTAACCGAATTTGTGGTTTGGAGAGTTGTTGGCTGGTTAGAGGAGGTCCAACCACAATACTAAGTAGCAAAAGCCCTTGAAGTTTCACAAAGTGTGATTTCCAGAATCTGAAACCATTGCCGGAATTGTAAACTGAGGATCAGTGCAAAGTTTTAGACGTGCAACAGCATATATATAGACCGTTATTTAACGCTAACGGCTCAGAGACACCGAAATATGAATGCCACTCATCTTCACCAACACCTTAGCTTGGCTACTGGTACCACAGTTTCGGCATAAATTGTCCGAACTCACCTTCACTGTGTAGAATTGCATGCTCGCTAACCAACGGTGTGTGTTACGTCAACCGCAAGGCACTATAGCGCCAGCAGAGATTGGGAAACAGATCTATAAGAGATATGAATGACGCAACATTCTTTACTCTGATGAGTCCCATTTTTCTCTTCGTCTTAATAATAGGCGTTTTTACTTCTGGAGAGAACCTGGCACCAGAAACAATCCCGCGTTTGTAAGGAAAGTACCAGATTTGGTGGTGAGGTAGTGATGGTGTATGCCCTCGGATCTCTGTTGATGGGCACACCGACCGGTCCTTGGAGTAAATCCAATTGAGAAACACTGCAATAGAGCATGTTTGGGACATGCTAGGAAGAGAAGTTTCTGGGCGCTAACCACTCCTACAAACTCTTCAAGAACTGGAAAGAGCTTTTCTAGAGGAGTGAAACAGAACAACCCAGTCTCTCATTTACAGCCTCATTGACTCAAGTCTCAAAGGTATTCAATGTTTCTGACCATTCTCGGAGAAAAACCATACCATATTCTAAAAACAGTTTTTTTTAAGGAAATACTTTTTTCAATTTTTTTTATCACATGAAAAAAAATTGTGTTTTTCTTTTGTATTTAAATGCTCAATACAACGCATTTTTCTATTAAACAAATATCATTTTCATCTCACGTTTCATCTGCATCTGCCAATAATGTATCAATCAACCAAACAACTCTCCAGGTGCAAGATCAATTTCAATATCCTTTCTATGTTTTGAGCAGTCCAGTCAGTGTAAGTTAAATTATAATACAGATTTTTTTTTTTTTACTTAAAGGGACATAGTAGGACATTAAAAAATGAAAATATTTAAATTTTCCTGCAAAAGACATACTTTTTATTATCTAATTAAGAAATTATTTTTTATTAAATATTTTTAATTTATAATTCCCTCGATATTACTTTGTTAAACGTTTAGGGAAAAAAAATGCTTATGCTTTCCAGTTTTATTTCATCAAAAAGTATTCGTCATTCCTCAAATTTTCTTAAAACCTGTATAAAAAAAAAAATTTAGCATAACCATAACATATTTCTTATTTCTCATGCTCCTTACGAGATGGATATTCCACCTTCTTTAGCACTTCAAAGGACGGAAGTAAAGATTACTGATTCAGTGATCGTTGCCCCGATAACATAACTACATCTATTTAAGTATTTATTACTTTTTATGTTTCTTACAGTTTCTGAAAAAACGCTTCCAAATTTTATACTGCTATTTAATAAAAAAAAATGTATAAGGCTTCACCGTGAATTATTCATAAAAATGACTGGATTTAATATTTGTATATATATAAATTGCATAAGATAGAAATACTTTAAAGTATGTATTTCTATCTTATAAAAGCTGAGAAAAAATTTTAAAGCATTTGAAAAATTTAAATGCAAGGATTAATTCAAATTTTACAAAATTATTAAAAATTTAGAAAAATGAAAAATACAAACAAAATGCATTAATATTTTTAAAAAAAATTTTAACTATTGTAGTTATATTTTAAGTAGTAAGGTTTATATTAAAGGTAGATAATTATTTTTTGCAACCTATTTAGTTTAAGAATTTGAATTCATATACTTGATTTATTTTATTTTCACCAATTTCAATGTCTCCTGTTCCTTTAAGATAATATATTTCAAATGAAAATGTCACTTATACATAGTACACATTTCATGGATTTTTGCTAAATTGTTTTGAATACAAGAGGATGAAGAGAGGAAATTCAAATTGGTAATGATTTTCTCTCCCACGCATGCAATATTGATTTCTCTGCATTGAATCTGTAATGGCGCGTATGGAGGCAGGAAAAGATATTTGAAGAACCCCTGCCGCCATTTCACCCCTCAGTTGTCCCCAAGCAATGAAAGCGGCAGTAGGGAACGAATGTACCTTGTTCGGACGGTGTGGATCAAGCAATTAATATCCACATTTCGCGCCCAATGGCTGTCTTTCCCGGTGGCGTGGGAAAAGCAGTAAAACTTTTCCCTCGGGAGCTGACGAAATTTAGACCAGGCGATCATTAGGTAAAAGTTTTCTGTCGTGGGTGTTGTAAATTTTCGTTGTAACGTCTCAACAGGTGCTGCAAACGAAAATCACCCACTTTCCCATGGACATAAAAGTTCAGCAGTAAACGGTAGTTGGAACACAGTTGCAAATGTGGGGGTGGTTATTTTTTCAAGAATTATCAAACGATTTCTAGAATGTATGAAAACGAATAACAAACAAGTATGAAATAAAGACTAAAATTTTATACTAAAAAGTGGAAGAAAGAATCACCATTTTCATTAAAAATGTATAATGAATAAAACTTTGCGCAAATATATTTTGTACTTAAAAATTTAGGACTAATGCTTTCCCCTAAAATTACATAAACACTAAATTTTTATGCTAAAATATGTAATATGGCATTAAATTTTGTACTAAGAATATGTTATAACGGCTAAGGTTTTGTATTACGAATATTTTATATGGACTGAAGTTTGGTACTAATATTTTGTACTAAATAATTTAGGATTAAAGCTTTACATAAAATTTTATAAAGAAAAAATACTTATACTAAAAATATGAAATATATATAGGGGATAAAATTTTATATTAAAAATATAAAATAAGAACTAAAATAATTTCGTAAAAAGTAAACGACTAAAAATTTCGAAAATTAAAAAGTATATAAATCGTTTTATTTGTTAGACTGAGAGTTATTTTTACAAAGTAATATTTAACAATACTGGATACATTTTTTGAATTTGATTCTTTGTTAAATGGAAGTATGCTTAAAGTGCAAGGATATGTCGAAAAAGTGAGGACACTGCTATGTTATATTACTTATTTAAATACAAAACCATATTATAAGTAATCCTTTAAACTAAACTGCTATGTAATGATGACAACGATCCACCAGGGTCTTGTGGTAGAACCGTATTCGTCGGCTCGAAAGATCCTGGGTTTTAACTCAGTCATTTTGAGCAAATGGTGTGATAAAGAGCTACATTTATTTAAGTATGGTAATATTTTTTTGTTTCACCAGCAACTTTTTTCGACACTGACTTCAAGCCCTTTCCCGTAAGATCAGCTAATAGAAGATTCACTTGCCGCGGTTAGCGACAACTCACTGGGGTGCTGGAGTTCCATTGGTTGGGGACGTGTCCACATTTATCAGAGCCGTTCAATGTCCTTCTTCTGGTGTGGATTAGAAGAGGAAGGTGCGTACCTCGTCACCTGAGAGTGATCTAAAATTACGAAGAGCTTGGTGATAGGTGAGAATTCCAAACCCGTTAAAACCAAGGTACAGACCGAGGAGGCATTCCTGCACGGTATGTAAACATGCACCTAAGCAAATATTGTACACGAGTAGTAGGATGGAAGCGACTGAGTTTGAGACTTTGTCATTTAGAAGCAGGTACCATGCAGGTGACCACAAGTACAAATATGGTAAGCTACATTTGCAAGGAATGATCCTGGCTTGTTTTATAAGATGGGCATTCAAGATGCGATGACCTTGTGCTTGGAGTGTTGTTGCAGAAAAACAAAATTTGGGGCATTTCGCCTTATAAGGCTTTATTGAAGAAAACATCCTTAGCTGAAAAATGCAAATCGAACGACCAGAGTGAGGACGAGTTACACATCCATGGAATTCAGAAAAGAATCTCACCGATGCTCAAAATTTTATTTAAGAGCTTGTATTGAAATAAAAAACGCGGATTCAGATAATTGTTCGTTAAGAAGTATCGTATGATTAAATAATTGAGAACCTAATGAATAGGAAGGAACTTTCTAATATTAAAAAAGTTACCGTTGTGCTTCGTCCATCTGCAAAACATGCAGATGAATAGCTAATAAAAGAGTTCCTTTTTTAAGAAAAGCAACAATGAAATCAGCTTTAACATGGATAAAATCGAAAAATGTATGTACGAAAATGCAGTTTTGAAACTGAAATATTAGATTACTTTCACAGATTTTTTTATCAATAAATTGAAAATGATAATCGTTTTTTTTTTTTTTTTTAAATGTATTTTATTTTACATACATTCCTTATGAATGCATGATTTATAATTTTTCTAATAAGTATGTCATTTATAAATAGAGAATGGTTTGAAAAGAAAAAAAATTAAGATCAAATGCTGATTTTTATACTTTACGAACTTTGAATTTTCAGAACTATTTCATATGACCCTACGAGTTCGCAAAAGCAAACATCTGTTGGAATTAATATTGAATTTACATAGCTATATACAAACTGTTCCATAAATATGCTTCAAATCTGCATTTTTCGACAAAGTTATCATTTAAGCGAAAAAATTCTTTTGAAATTTTCGTAACTTAAAGATTTTGATAGTTGTGAGAATATTATTAAGCCATCGAAAATTTTATAAAGTCTTTGCATAAAAAAGGATTATATTCAAATACTTTATAAAATAATAAAATTTTATAGTAAAAATTTAAGACATTTAAGTCAGACTATACTCGCCTATCACCAAACACCTCGTAATTTTTAATTAAGATCGGCTGAAGAGATTACACCTAAGAAAGCACTCTCCACTCAAAGGTGTCAAGCGCGTGGGGTTGTGGTCACACCCTCAAATTATTCGGTGATTAAAATTTAAAAAATGATTGATTTCACATGGAAGATGAAAACATAATTATTTTGACATTTCAGCGCAACAGCTGCTTTTCTGGGTTTTAGCACTTTTCTCCACCAGTCCAAGAAATACACACATATAAGGCGATTGCATCGAAATGAGAAATTTTCGGTCATTATTAGGCGTGACATAGGGCAAGACGTCACCAAACTATAAGTACAGACTGTACTTATAGCTTGGTGACGTCTTGCCCTATGAGTGCGAACTGGCTCTTGACTCTGTTTGGCTGGGAGTGCCAACTGGCTCTTGACTCTGTTTGGCTGGGAGTGCGAACTGGCTCTTGACTCTGTTTGGCTGGGAGTGCGAACTGCCTCTTGACTCTGTTTGGCTGGGAGTGCGAACTGGCTCTTGACTCTGTTTGGCTGGGAGTCCGAACTGGCTCTTGACTCTGTTTGGCTGGGAGTGCGAACTGGCTCTTGACTCTGTTTGGCTGGGAGTGCGAACTGGCTCTTGACTCTGTTTGGCTGGGAGTGCGAACTGGCTCTTGACTCTGTTTGGCTGGGAGTGCGAACTGGCTCTTGACTCTGTTTGGCTGGGAGTGCGAACTGGCTCTTGACTCTGTTTGGCTGGAAACGACTTCCTTTCCCTGAAAAGCTTAAAACTCTCAAGTAAATTCATTAGTTTTGCATGTAATTGATGGAAGAAGCACTGCAAATGGTTCTCTAAATGTCAAAGAAAATTTAACTTTTATTCCTTATAAACCTGATTCTTCTGTTTCCCCACCCGATAAAAAAAATACCAATACAAGTTTAGGAAAGATTGGTTACAATGCATACAGATGATTAGAATGTAGTCTTTCAGGAAATAAAGTATTTCTTTTTATTGCAAAGCATTTTCAGATCTTAATAAAGGATATTTACTGAATATGCATTTACAATTAATAGATTCAGTAACTGGTCGAAGATCTTTCCAAATTTTAGTGTCAATAGTCCTGGTATTCTTATGAAACTCAGAGAGTTGATTGGGGATTTTTAATGAAAGCTTATTATCAAGTTCTATTTGTGCTAAGCTTGATGAGAGCACCTTGATACGGATGAAAAAACCGCAAATATTTGAAAAAAATCAATGATATTTGTTTTTGTGCACTTTAGGAAATTACTTTGAGAAAACATGATGAAAATATTACCTTTTAATAATAGAGGAATTTTTTTATATAATTAATTGATTTTAGAACTAATGACGCCGCATTAATGGGAAAAGATTTTAAACATAAAGAAATATCCTATTATTATATGCACGAAGATCCTCAAAATTATATTCTTAACTTTGCAAATCTGCAACAATACTCAAAACAAAATAAGTTGTCATGTTATTATCCTGCGATTGTTAATGCAACACAAGACATTTCCAATCACGAGCCAGTGGCTATAGCTCTCCATTCTGGCAAATTCATGAATCTTTCACTGGACTTAACGGGATTAAAACATTTGATGGAGAATCATCGTATATTTTGAGAAATTTTTTCATTTGGAATAAATATTTCAAGTTTAAGAGCTCAATATAACAACTGTGCGGGGCGAATGCGAGAGGATCTTAAAAGTGCTGTAGCAACGCGAATACTGGCGCATGCTCTATGCAATATACACGCTCATTATTAATTATATATCTTAAATTTGTGTTTAGCTGGTATATATTCATCCATTTTAGAGGTGAGAAATATATTTTAGTAGATGTACCACTGCTCGTTTTTAAAAAAGCGTCATCAAAAATGCAAGTCATTTTTTTTTAAATGCGTTTGTACAAAACACGTTTTGTGAAGGATCATCAACTTTATAAGCACTCAGTGGCACTTGATGGTGTTGCAGGAATGAAGTCATAAAAACACTGTTTGATAATTTTGAATCTGCTATTTTAGACTTGAAATATGAAGTGACCCTCTTAACTTTAATGGAAAGTCCCACAAAACCCTTTTAAAATTTGACATATAGTTCGAATTTTTATTCCTACAGCTTTTGTTATCTAAAACTACAATCTAAAAATTTTATGCTTTCCACAATGACATGTATTTTAATATAGAGTAGGGTTATGTGATCGAAGCTTATAAAAAAATTCCTAAGAGACAAAATAAAACCTTATGCGGTGGTAAAAAAAACCAAACCACATGATGTTAAATTTTATTATAGAATTACAATCCTAAATGAAATTAATTCAATATCTAACGGAATTTAAACACGATTTAAGAAGAATAACTTATTTTTTGATAACCATTAATTCTATGTAGTTTGTATCAGCAGAGGCACACCAAGATGAGCCGAATATTTCAACTTTACATAATTTCTTTAACTTGTAGAAAGTAGATGTATCGTGTAAGCTACGGCTATTTTATTCAATGATAAAAGAATCTGTCTTGTCTTTGTTTGTCGCTCAACGGTCATTTTTTGCACACGAGGGCTAATTAGACCGGGACCTACGGCTTAAAGTGGATTCCGAACCACTACAAACATCCATGCCCAAGGTGGGACTCGAACCCACGAACTGTTGAACCGAAGGCAAGAGCGCTAACCATTCGGCTGCCAGCTCGGCTAAAAGAATCTGTAAACATAATAATAAAAATTTTAAAAACAACTTGGATTTTTTAAGGAAAAACATCTCCAAAATACATTTACTCAATTAACAATAATTTTTTTTTTTTTTTTTTTTTTTTTTTTTTTTTTTTGATTGTGCCAATGATATCAACCAGCTGGGAACGATTCTTTTCATTTCTTAGAAGAATGAAAACTTGTCTTCAACGTACAATCGGTTGCTGACGTTATATATTTTTATATTTTAATCAATAAAAAAATTCTTGTGTGTGTGTTTCTGTGGTGGTAAGCCATCATGAAATATGCACAATCGTCATCGATTTGCCAATTTGATCTCCTCTCTTGTTGCCGAGTTAGTAGCCGAACGTTAACGCCATTGTCTTTGGTCCATTAGCTCTTGGGTTCGAATCCTACCGTGTTTGGTTGGTTGGTTTGTTAGTCGCTCAACGGTCTTTTTGCACACGAGGGATAATTAGACCGGTAGTTACGGTTTAAAGTGGATTCCAAACCACTACAAACATCCATGCCCAAGGTGGAATTCGAACCCACGAATTGTTGAACCGAAGGCAATAGCGGAATCCTACCTTGGGTTTGGGTGTTTGTACTGGTTCGGAATCCACTTTAAACGTAACTCCCGGTCTAAATAGCCATTCTGTGCAAAAAAAAAAAAAAAAAAAAAAAAAATTATTGATGAATTCCAAACCAAACCATATCGTCCCCCAAAGGTTTATTTGTAATTTTTTGTTTTAAAAATCTGAGTTTGTTTTAAAAATTACTTAAATTCTGTTAGCCATAATTTTAACTTTTTAAATTTCTCTCATCCTAACATACACTTACGCAGCTGTGATCACAAGCATTGAATACATTCCACATTGGTCTCAAAATCTGAGTCAAAACCCCACAAAGGAAATCACGAAATGCCACCACTGATTTAAATGTTTCATTAAGGAATGAACACGAATGAGTCTTGAAACAGATCTGATTCCTTTGCTGAAGGAATGTTGTTTAATCTAATTCGCAAAATGCCCATCTTTAGTGCATATCGACCCGCGAGATTGATCTTTAAAAAGCGCATCAGGGCCTTATTAGGGGACGCTGCGTGCCGTCCATGTAAAAAGGCAATTGATAAATTGAGCGCTTAACCGCGAAGAAGAGAGATTCACTTAAAGTGGCCCTCTGTGACAACCCGTGAAAATTCAATTTTCTTCCGCATATCCCACTTGATCCCTCTCTGAATGAGAGGTGGGTCGTAATCGATTCCGGCCCGCTATTGGCAGAAAGAGGAGTGCGCGCCATCCCTGGTTGATCCTTCTCCCCTTCCACCGAATCCCGCCCTTTTCCGCCTAATCCTACCGAGGGTATCCCTCCTGCATAGAGTTTTGAATAGTGCTTCCTTGAGGCACAATGGCTGTTTTTATGTCTTACATTTACTTTCTCGTGGAGCTCTCGTTTCGCTCTTGAAGTAATTGCTCCAGAGTATCTTGTGAATGTAATGTAAATTATCACCATAAAACAATTATTAAACTGTTTTGACAGTAATTTTATTTTTATCCTAACAGAGGTCTATCTATTTTTTTTTTACGGGACATTGAAATTGGTTACAATCTTTATAAAAGAAATATAGGAATTCCCATACTTAAATATTGCCTCATCTTGTTACAAACAATAATCTACTAGTTTTAATATGCAACACATAGATCAAATTATAAATATTCTAGTTAATTTAAAAAAAAAAAAGAATCATTAACAGCAAATTTTATTTGCATTTTCTACAATTTTAAATTTTTAAAAATTATTTTCACATTTGAATTATTTTTTGCACATTTTAATTTTTCCCTCATTTCTTTGAGAAAATGTTTCAGATTTGATATTATTGAAGCACTTTTCAGCGTGAATTTCAAAAAAAAAAAAAAAAAAAAAAAAAAAATCATTTACACACTTTTATGAAACATTTATTGGAAAAAAATCTGATACAATTTCTGTAAAACAGTCGCAAAAATTTTTGATGCATTTTCTTCAAAAACGGAAAGAGTAATGAATACTTGGATATCATGTTACTGGTTTTACTAAAAAAAAAAAAAAAAAAAAATTATCAGATATAAAGAAAATTAGAGATGCTAGGAATATTTTTATTGGTCATGATGGAAATTATAAATATTTTTTTAAAAATTTTAAAACAATCATAAATATTTAAATTGTGTGTTTAATGAAAAAATATAATTTCTTACTTAAAAAAATTACTTCTTTCACAACAAATTTAACTTCTTTCACTTCCAGCTTCTTGTGTCCTCAGCATAATCATTTTATATTTTTACAGTTAATCTTTCAAGGGTGAACGTTTGATTGATACCACGCTTTTGATTGCCGTTCTGGCAGATGTGGCAGTATTTCTGTCATACACTCAAACCTAACCGCGTAGTAAATATAGCTCAAAACTTAAGAAATAACTAAGAGCCGCTTTTTGAAAAGTAATCAAGGCACTAAGATAGCCCATCCAGGATAACGATACCCCGTAAATACGAATATAATGTAAATTTTAAATGAAAGGTAATTAAATATAGACAGGAAAATTGTATCGGCCTGTGCTAAAATCAGAGCATGAAAGCGCTGTATATATGTAAATCTAGTCAGTACTAGAGTTACAATACATATGTTATGCAATTGACTAGGACACAATACTTTGGTAGTGATATGAAATGCATTTAAAATATCGAAAAAAACTAAATGGTTGATCAAACTATTATTAATGATTTAGTCAAAGTTTCAATCTGATAGAAATTTTCATATACCGCACAAAAACAGGTTTCACTGTTTTACTACAAAAAGTAAAAATGCTGTTCATGTTGGAAAAATTATCCGATATGAATAGAGAGGATACAATAACCGAACATTTAATATCAAAACTGCAATTTCGATGTTTATGGTGTACCACATTCTCATTTTTAGGATAGATGACACAAAAAATTTATTAATTGATGCAAACCGGCGAATAACAGATCGTGAAGCTGTTAAAATTTAATTAATTGAATTCAAGAGCTTATGATTATTTGGAACGTTTAGGTTTAATCTTATATATAAAATGTCGGTTTCTCCAAGATAATACGAGATGTCATACAAGTGTGTTAACTCTTCTTAAGCTTGTACAGTTTGGATGGGATATATTGTATCATATACCACACTTTCCAGACCTGGAATCTTCTGATTATTACTTTTTCCTGTCTTTGCGAATCATTTTAGACGGTAGAACATTTGTTTCAACTGAGGAACCCAAAATTCACTAGGATCAGTGCTTTGTCAGCAAAAATCGAACATTTTATAAGCGTGGAATCAAGCTGACAAGAAGTAGCGAACCACAATTTAATGTATTTATTCAACATAAGAAAATCATTCATTCTTTTCATAAGAAAAGAAACGAAATTAATTTTCGAACAACCCAATTGCAGCAGCCGCGGTGGCCTAGTTGGTAAAGAAGTCATCTTCATTATCGGATGGTAGTGAGTTCGAGTCTTAACTGAAGATCTGTCGAGTTCATTTAAAGCGACTGGGGCGTATTTACAGAGAGACCCAATATTTAACTGGCGGCCCCATAGATATCATTTTACTTGCACGACGTGGGGTCTTTGATTTGGGCCCTGCTTTTGCATGATGAATTCTCCCAGCAAGCTGTTTCCATCTAACTAAATTAAACTAAATGGCATGACAGTCCTTGTGAGCATAGGCCTACAATGTCCATAACTGCTTTCATGACCAAGGACCCTGGGGTGCGAAACATATGTCCCAGTTAGGTATTCAGTCTAACATAAGATCCCCAGCGCTCAGTTCCCAAGCATGCTTGGTACTCAGTTTATCGACCCACTGAAAGAATTAAAGGATGATTCCATCTTACTAGTAGAGATTAATTCGCAGCAAGGTACAGAAGTGTTGGTGTGTGTAACAACAACAAACAACAGAATTCTTAATTCTCTTGATTTGAAAGTAACAAAAATTGTTTTCTACAAGTCTTCTTCTTACTTCATGTTAATCTTAAGGTATGAAATCATTCCATGGGCTGGGGACGTTTACCTGAGGGGTGGAGCGTGGGCGAGAGGAGGTACAAATGTGACCTCAACATACTCTTACATAACAATAACAAATTAGTTGGATTTATTAACTAATTAAAATAATTAAATAATGAGTTAATTTAAATAATTAAATAATTAGTTAATTGTTCTTATAGTTATTATAACAATAACTGATAAGTTTTGATTCTATATTAATTGGTATTTGCAAGTATATGTGAATCGCAGTAAAATCCCCATTTACGTCATGAATATCTACGACCCTACCTCAGCGAAACAATTGTAACCAGCATTGACAATCTCTGTTCTGTATTCAACAATCTATTTATTAACTTGATTGTCATAGAACTCTATTAAATACATTAACTCGTTACGTTATATCGTATAGGAATCTGCTGATACGTATGATGCCATTTCATTCTCAATTTCAAATGCTGCCAGAAATATGCTGAAATGTGACTAAAAAGTTATGAATCCAGAACATTTCGCTAATAAATGGTTCAAAACACACACACACACACATTATATATATATATATATATATATATATATATATATATATATATATATATATATATATATATATATGTAAAACATATAATTTACAATAAATAATTATCCTTTTGTTTCTGCCAAGATAATGAAAAGAATCTTGCCCGAGGAACATTATTTGATTACCGCTACTGTAAATAAAATGCTCCAGGATTTAAATATTTTTATTTTAAATTTTATATTAATCATTTACAAACATGAATTATAACAAGTGTCTTAAGAAATAGTCAATGTATTCTCGAGTTAATTCCAGTTTTTGGAATGTCCAATAATAAATGTATATGTACAATATATTTATTTTTATGGATAGAGATGTTTAAATTATTTGTAAGAGGGGACTGTTTATTCTACGTATGATGAAGTATTGCCAGCAAGAATAGCTCCAGCCAATTTGTCTGCACCTGTTGTGGAAACAAGACACGTCCCATTATCCGCAGAAGTCACAAGAAAATTTCTAAAACTTTAAGAATGAATTACATTTTTATTCTTGTTTTTTATATAAATAAAAAAAGTAATGTGTTTGAAATTTTGACAACGAGATGTGAATAAAAATTTAAAAAATACTGTTGACTATCAGTAATCATAATATCTAACCGAAAAATTTTCAACTGTCATTAATTTTCTAATATAAAGATAGATTAATTCATTATAAGCACAAAATATTAACAAAAATTTTATTTTCATGAGAGCCATATCTAGAAAGATGATTTGAAGCGATATTTTGTTCTCTCTCTCTCATAGTTTCTTCTATAAAGGTATAGAAAACATAAATAGAATTCACTTAATAGAAAAGCGCCATTCACACTTAATGAAATAAAATTCAAAATATAAAGATATGATTATAAATTTATATATATATATATACACAAAAATTGATTGTATTATGAAAGAGAGTTAAGTGATGATTTAAGGGGGGTTTACTTTTAATACTTAAAAATATTAAAATTTCTAATGTGATTATTTAAAATATGGCCTGCACAATAATTAGGTCTCTATGTTAAACTGCTCATGTACTCACAATTGGTAGGTAGTAAATATACTACTGGCCATTAAAATTGCTACACCAGGAAGAAATGCAGATAACAAAATGATATTTATGGGACAAATATATTATACTAGAAATAACAAGTGATTAAATTTTCAAAAAATTTGGCTGGATAGATCCTGAGAAATCAGTACCCAGAACAACCACCTCTGGCAGCAATAACAACAGTTATACACCTGGGCATTGAGTCAAACAGAGATTAGATTGCATGTACAGGTACAGATGCCCATGCAGCTTCAACACGATGTCACAGTTCATCAACCGTAGTGACTGGCGTTTGGAGACGAGCCAGTCGCTCGGTAACCATTGACCAGACGTTTTCTATCGGTGAAAGATCTGGATAACGTGCTGGCCAGGGCAACAGCCAAATATGTTCCGTATCAAGGAAGGTCCGTACAATACCGGCAACATGCGGTCGGGTATTATCCTGCTGAAACGTAGGGTTTCGCAGTGCTCGAATAAAGGGTAGAGCCACGGGTCGTAACACACCAGAAATGTAACGTGCACTGTTCAAAGCACCGTCAATGCGAACAAGAGGTGACCGAGACGTGTATCCAGTGGCAACACATACCATCATGCAAGGTGATGGGCCAGTATGACGATGACGAATGCATGCTGCCAGTGTGCGTTCACCACGATGCAGCCAAACACGGATGCGACCATCATGATTACAGTACACAGAGCCTGGATTCATCTGAAAAGATCACGTCTCGCCATTCGTGCGCCAAGGTTCGTCGTTGATCACACCACTGAAGGTGCTCTTGTCTATGACGCAGCGTCAAGGGAAGCCGCAGCCATGGTCTTCGAGTTGAGAGTCCATGCTGCTGCAAACGTCGTCGAACTATTCGTGCAGACACTTGTTGTCTTCCAAACGACCCCGTTTCTTGACTCACGACTCGTGACGTGGTTGCACGATCCATTACGGCCATGTGGATAATATGCCTGTCTTCTAGGCTGCTAGTGATAGGTGGCCGTTGAGATCCCGCATGGCGTTCCGAATTACCGTCTTGAACCCATCGATTCCATATTCTGCTAACAGTCATTGGATCTCGACCGATGCGAGCAGCAATACTGCAATAAGATAAACCGCCATCCCGGTACGCTACAATTCGACCTTTATCAAAGTTAGAAACGTGCTGATACGCATTTCTCCTTCTTACACGAGGCATCACAACAACTTTTCACCAAGCAACAACGTTCAAATGCAATTAGTGTATGAGGAACCGGCTGAACAATTTCATCATTTAAACACAATGTAGGTGTTGCTACTGGCGCCTGCTTTGTATGAATGCGCTGTAAAGCTAATCATTTGCACATCACAGCACCTTCTTCCTTTCGTATAAATTTCACGTCTGTAGCATGTCGCCTTCTTGGTGTAGCAATTTTAATGGCCTGTAGTGTATTTGTTTTTTACTTCACTTCTCTTTCTTTTTTGTATGTTGATTTCAACTTAATATAATGTAATTTTCCTTATATAACAAAATTTTGTAAATTTTTTAAAGTTATTTTATTTGTTTAAGTGTCCTCTAAAAGAATAAAAAATTCGTCACTTGTAATTGTTTTTTAAAATGGAAATCAAATTAAAATTAATCAATCAATCAATCTTCTGTATAATGCTTCAACAGTCTTGAGTTTCCTTCTAATATCTAAAAGGTATTTTTTGAAAACAATTTGAAAGTGCACGAAACTTTTGCTTATGTGATAGTTTAATTCGTCTGTAATATTTTATGAGCAAACAAATTTTTTATGCCCTGCGAACTTAAAAATTGGCTCATCATCATTCTCCTCCTCAAAAAAATCTCCTTTATATTATACATATTATTTTACTTAAAATATTATGAATAGCAGTTTTGAAACTCACAAAAATCTTATTTATTTCACATTTCAATTCTACAGAGCTTGTGAAACACAAATTTTCTTTTTTTCAATTTTTCATTCAGATATTTTTTTTTCAGTGTAGTATTATGAATTTCCTCATAAGGGAAAATAAATTAAATTCTAATGCTCTTTATATTATCATTCACATATTTTTTGTGCCTGAAAGTTATATAGTCTACTTGATTTTGAAAGAAAACTCAAATGAAGTTAAAAACAAAATACATATAACAGTATTTGGATTAAAGTAACAACAGGATTTTTAAAAATTGTTCATTGTGTTCCTCAATATTTTTTCATTTTTAATGGCTTATTTTAGAAAATATAACTTCTTTAATTTGTTTCATTCATTTAGAATTATTTTGTGTAAATGATTATCAAACAAAGTGGTATCTTGGGTGGTCTTATATTTGTATATATGTATACATACATACATTAGTTTGGGGGAAAAGAAAGAAATCACACATGATGTTTTGGTTACGTGTCCAGTGATCGGTATCTCAATAAAATATTGATAAAACAATTTCAGATTTATTTTTATTGGCATTCTGCCCTAAAATTCTATTTATTTCTTGTTTCTTCCATGCAGTTGTGAATTACATGATGCTAAGTATCCATACACAGTTAACAAAGATAACATTTGTCTTTATTAAAAAAAAGCGAAGATGCAAACCTAACAGCTGAAATTGTGGATGGCATATACGATCCCAATGCTGTTACAGTCTATTATGTGCAATTTTATTTTCGTCTGTTCTGATCCGGTATTTTTAGTGTTAAAAAATGCCCCGCGCACAGGTAAGCCCATCGTGGAATATGTCGATAAAATTACAAATGATCGAAGTTTGACCAGCATTTTGGCATCACCAAGAAGCTGAGATCAACCATAAAACACTTTTAAATTATTTGGTCAGAGAATCCAAAACCAGTTATGCAATTCACGTAAAGATAAATGATTCCCCCCACCCCCAATTAAATATATATGGACATAATGAAATATTTCTATGAGTCAATTCAGAATTTTCAAGGAAAACTCAGTGTTCACAAGAGTCGAATGGATTTGAAAATTCAGTAGTGATAATTATCATAATTGCCAGCCAACTTGTCTAGTGGTCAGCGTGCCTGACTACGGATAGGGAGGTCCTGGGTTCAAATCCCGGTTCAGGCATGGATGTACTTTTTCTCTCTCTATCCTGTCTTTGTCCTTTCCTTGTGTGTGTGAATGAAGTATGAATGATGCCTACCCTATAAATGGGTCCCTATGGCATGTGTGAGGGTGCGATGGTGGCCCACCCCCTGTGTTGCACCCGGGGCAACTCCTCGGCGGCTAAGAGGTCGCTGTGTCTGGCCAGTTCCTTGGTATCAGGGAACAAAAGATTAATAGACTCTGTTGCAGTTGTAACTGTCTACAATCTGCCATTGGAAAAAAAATAATTATCATAATTTAAAAAAAAGTGCGTAATTCAACTAAATATGCATGTATTTTAAAAGTCACATCAATGGATGTTTTCTTCTTTTCGAGGCTTGGAACCAATATTTCGCCTAGATTTGCAATTAAAAAAAATTCAGGACTGAGCATAAGAAATAATCTACGTTTAATGATTCAATAGAACTGTCACAGACATTTTGCTTTTACTAAGGATGACGCTAAGGAAGTTTTTAATACAAGATGCTCGTAATCTTTCAATAAATGCACTCCATATCATGTGATGATTTTAAAAGTCTCATATCAAATGACGGAGTTTGGAAGAATATTTTACCAACTCAAGAATTATAACAGTATTGTAGTATGTTGTTCCTCAGCTGTTAAACTCACTACTAAGCCCCCTGGCGGCGGCATTCGCAATTCCCAGCGGCAACTCAAATGTAAGAAAGTTTGCTCAGCCAGCGATTTTCTTCCGTTACTGAGGAGGGCATCCTACCTTTCCACCATTTAACTAAGGGAGATAAATTATAGATAGTATTAGATATATATATATATATATATTTTATTTAGATTTTGACCAAACAGATGTCGTCAATTGTCCATTAAATTGTAGCATTTGAGGTGCTTTTGTGTTTTCTGCTCTGTTTTTACTATATTACCATCTTTTACTGATCAGAAAGGGCTGTTTTGAAACACTTAGCAATTGACAGAATATATATTCTAGATAGCTGAAAGTGATTTTATTTTTTATTTTTCAAGTCCATTTTTTTCTTAAGCTCTATAAATTTAACTTTTTTATACCAACCATGTAATAAACAGAAGTTAACTGTATTTCAATTAAAATCTTATTAAAAACAATTTTCTTAACATCTGAAATTGATTTTTTTGAAGCTAAGTTTTTCATGATAAAAATTTATTTAAATTTTTTTTCCTAAGAAGAAAAAATACATATTTCAATTTTTCAGTATATATAGATTTCAAATATGTAAAAGAATTTTTTTTCTTTTTTTGATTTTGGTTTATAAATTAAAGCAGTCAGAGGGTTGATGAGGCAAAGATGTAAAGATAGAATAAGACAAGAGTATAGCCAATCAAAGCATAATAAATTTACTTAACATTTTATTATTCATTAAAAGTTCTGAGGAAATATCACAAACAAAAGATGATATCTTTGTACTAAAAGGTTATAGATATTCTCTTTCTATGCACATTCTATCAAGTATAATCCAAGATGCAGAAATTTAAAGGCACAATAGCAAAGGGGATTCCTATTTTAGGGTTGCCACCCAAGATTTTTCTGCTGCAGCATCTTCATTATTGTCTACCACAAGAATAGCTCCTGCGAAAGAGTCTGGTTATTGGCGATTGCTATGGTAACAAGAGCTGTCCACTTCAAATCGGAGTTATGGGCATTATGATTTGGCGTATTTGGATTGGACCTAAATTATTTTTAAGTCGTTCGATAAGCTAAAGTTAGTGTCTTTCTGCCGTCGAAAATAGAACACCCGATAGAGTCCAATCCAATCCCAATGCTCGTCGAGTCGAAAATGGAAAATATCTTGTTTCCATAGTAACTGACAAGCACAGACAGATTTGTAGGAGCTATTCATGTGAAAGACAAAAGTTTTGCACTTGTAGAATCTTAGAATTAAGAAATTATCAAATGTGCTTATTTATCAAATAAGATACTTTCCTTTGAAAGAATTCCAAATGCTTTTTAACATGCAATATAAATAAAAATAATATTTTTTTTAAAAATGAATTTAAATGAAGAGTGTTTCAATGTAGAAAATTAAGCAACAAATTTTCAAATACAAAATATAAATTTTTATCAAACTTAACACTTTACCTTAAGTACTTTAGGGGTATAAATAGGTTTCTTCAGGCAGCAAGTGAAAATAAAAGTATATTATGTTGACCAGTAGTAATGTAATTTTAATTTGTAAAGCTTTAAAATTTCAGGATTTGTTACTTGCATCTTAATTGAATTATAAAAACAAATTACTTATATTTTTCTTCTATATTAACAAATATTTACACCATTTTATCTTAAACTGGATTCGCGCACTAAGTTTTCAATATAAATATGAAGTTGGAAAATTTTTGTAAGTTTTGTACGGTTATTGATAACTACAGAAATGTGTACATATAGTTTGATATTAATTATGGTACACACATTAATTTATTTATTGAGTGATAAATTTTAAGATAAGGAAACCAAGGTTTTAATTTTAAAAAGAATGTTATTTGTAGTTGTAATATTTTTATGTGTGGTCACACTTTTCTTTTTTACGCTGAAACGTGCATTTTGTATCAATTTACTTTTACAGTATATCAATGAATAATGCCAGTTTAGATACACAAAACGTCATTTGTTTTTACATGAATACGAAGTTAAATAAATGATACTAAATTAGGAAATGACAATGAAAATTCTGGACAATTTAAACCACGCCAACGAATATTGATTACTGTGAGCATAATATTACAATGAGCATTTTTCAGAATTTCAGGTAAAAAAATAGCAACAGAAGTGCATACTATAATGAGTATGCTAAAACTATAGTCACTTAAATAATCAATCAATCAATAACTTTAGAAAAGTTATTTTTTATTTATTAAGTGAATAATCACAAATTGATATTTGCCAATTAAACACTTAGAAAAATTAAAAAATCAAATAAACATATTATTTACAATTGTTTTTTTAATAGAAAATATAGTTAAAAGCTCTCCTCTCTTACAATATAATTTCTTTATATCTAAATAAGAAAGAAAAATTTATTGACAACTAATAAAATTTAATTAAAAACATATTTTTATATACATTTATAAGATGAATTAAATAACAGAAAACTTGCTTGCTGGTATTTAAAGACGGAAAAGGTTTTTATTATGAATTTAATTTTAGTGTCACAAAGTAAACGTATAAACTAAACATTTGTATTTGTTTTAATGGAAAATAAACACGATTAACAGTTCTTCTATTACAAAAGAAATTTTTTAATTCATAGTTAGAAAGTAAATTAAAGATTTATGTTGTATTGACAACTAATAAAAATTAATGGAAAACCTATTTATTTTTTTATGTAACACTATAAGCTGAAATGAGCAGAAAAAATCTCATTTGTATGTAATTAAATAAGATAGAAAATGTTTTCGTAATGAATTTAATTCTAGCATCAAAATAGAAATGAAATAATTATATTACATCAGAAAAAAATATTAAATAAAAATATTTTTAATAATTAATGGATCATTATTATGAGATTGTATTCATACAAATCTCTTTTAAAAATTTTCACCCTAGTAATTTCTGAAGAAATTAAAATGCGAATACATTTTTGGAAATTCTGGCTTTTATTGAGAAAAATTTAAAAAATTCGATACCATATACATTTACTGAAAGGCTAATGTATATTTTTTAGGATATGAAATTTTAAATTTTCCCCAAAAAGAGCTATTTACTACAATATTTTATTATTGTAACGATTATTAAATTTACTTTGAATCCAGAACAATAGATAAATTTAAATGAAGAAAGATTTTTATGAAAGTATGCCTTCTGTCTTATAAAACTCCCAGTTTAAGCATGTGTTTCGATCCTTTGAGAGACACGTGCTTTTTCAAAAAGATAATAATTGGTATAAAACTTTATAATATAAATTTAATTACAACAGAATAGATGTATTTCATTCTTTTGGTACACAGTAACAGAATAGGTGGTTAAGCTACTGGAATCCATGCCACTGCTCGTCGCACCTATAACCCATAGGGTGGCAACCCTAATCTACGGAAGGAGTCGCCGGACGGGCGGGGGGAAGAGACCTTCTTTTGAATCAAGGAGAACCTCTCGCCCCACTCTACTGATCAGCAGAGTTGTTAAACTTTTCTCCAATGTGGAGGGCAACTCTTTGACCAATGCATTCGTCTGGTCAGCAGTCTATGATGTCGGATTTGGCTTGAGACCGCTGAGGGGGTCGGCGCGGGAAACCTGCGTAAGCAATTACAATTTTAATAAACTGTAATATATAAATAATGCTATCGTTAAAGTGCATAATTCAGTTATCTCACAGAATAACTAGACCAGTCAGAATTATGTTCAAGTTAAGGTATATAAGAGATGAAAACGTTCATACTTTAGCTAGATATTCAATGAAATAACTAATGATTGGCAGTTAAAACGAAAACAAACACTTTCAAAGTTATTTTATAAATTATCCAATCTCATAATTAGTGAAAATCTCTCTCGCAAAAAATAAATAAAGAAAGAAAATGCTAACATAAATACACCGTCTGAATTCATAACAATTTACATTATACCGTCTTAATTCTGTGTACGCTTCATTATATTTAAAAGTAACATAATGAAACGTACCGTGCATCATTCTAAAGCAGCCATATTCGACTCAAAAAGATAAAATACAGTCAAAAACAGTTCAAAGAGCTTTTGAGCGTCATATTTCCTATTTTACCGATCAAGTAATTACACATATTTAAATCATACTATTAAATAATTGTATTTACTTACTTGGCATGTCTAGTTATTTAATGAAACACTTAGTTTTTCTATGAAATAACAGATATTATACACTTTATAAGCAACAGAAGTATATACTTATTTAAATTATATTTCATGTATAAAAAGAATATTTATGAATGTTTTAAATTTATAGAACATACTTGTTTTATTATTAAGAAACACAATTATGTTCAAGAAATATCCAAAACTTAAATTAAATAAAGGATAAAAAAAGCAAAGAGAACTATTAATTTAAAAACTGTTGTGCATAAGTATTAACATTTGTAAATAAAAATAATCCATTACTCAAATCATTAAAGTATGTGTGTTTTAAATTTATATAATATATATTTTCGTATTGAAAAAAATAATATATATATATATATATATATATATATATATATATATATATATATATATATATATATATATATATATATATATAAACAATTTCTATAAACTTCAGTATAAAAAATTACATTTCTAAATAAAAATAAGACAACCAGTGATAATCAAAATACATAATGCATGTGTGTTAAATTCATGAAACATGCATTCTTTTTAAATCTGAAGCATAATTAATTATATTAAAAAAGATAAGGAATTTAAATTTAATAAATATTAAATATAGAAAAAAAAAGCGAAAACGATTTATATCAATAAACATTTATGCATAAAATTTATTTCTAAATAAAAAGTAAAACAATCAGTGATAATCAAAATGCATAATGCATGTGTGTTAATTCATGAAACATGTGTTTTTTTTTAAACTCTAAAGCATAATTATATTAAAAAAGATAAGGAATTTAAATTTAATAAATGGTAAATATAGAAAAAAAAAGCGAAAACGATTTATATCAATAAACATTTATGCATAAAATTTATTTCTAAATAAAAAATAAAACAATCAGTGATAATCAAAATGCATAATGCATGTGTGTTAATTCATGAAACATGTGTTTTTTTTAAACTCTAAAGCATAATTATATTAAAAAAGATAAGGAATTTAAATTTAATAAATGGTAAATATAAAAAAAAAGCGAAAACGATTTATATCAATAAACATTTATGCATAAAATTTATTTCTAAATAAAAAATAAAACAATCAGTGATAATCAAAATGCATAATGCATGTGTGTTAATTCATGAAACATGTGTTTTTTTTTAAACTCTAAAGCATAATTATACTAAAAAAGATAAGGAATTTAAATTTAATAAATGGTAAATATAGAAAAAAAAAAGCGAAAACGATTTATATCAATAAACATTTGTGCATAAAATTTATTTCTAAATAAAAAGTAAAACAATCAGTGATAATCAAAATGCATAATGCATGTGTGTTAATTCATGAAACATGTGTTTTTTTTAAACTCTAAAGCATAATTATATTAAAAAAGATAAGGAATTTAAATTTAATAAATGGTAAATATAGAAAAAAAAAAGCGAAAACGATTTATATCAATAAACATTTGTGCATAAAATTTATTTCTAAATAAAAAGTAAAACAATCAGTGATAATCAAAATGCATAATGCATGTGTGTTAATTCATGAAACATGTTTATTTAAAATCTAAAGAATAATTATATTAAAAAAGATAAGGAATTTAAATTTAATAAATGGTAAATATAGAAAAAAAAAGCGAAAACGATTTATATCAATAAACATTTATGCATAAAATTTATTTCTAAATAAAAAGTAAAACAATCAGTGATAATCAAAATGCATAATGCATGTGTGTTAATTCATGAAACATGTGTTTTTTTTAAACTCTAAAGCATAATTATATTAAAAAAGATAAGGAATTTAAATTTAATAAATGGTAAATATAGAAAAAAAACAGCGAAAACGATTTATATCCATAAACATTTGTGCATAAAATTTATTTTTAAATAAAAAGTAAAACCAGTGATAATCAAAATGTATAATGCATGTGTATTAATTTATGAAGCATGCATTTTTTTTAAACTCTGAAGAAGGATAATTATGCTAAAAAAGATCAGGAATTTAAATTTAATAAATGGTAAATAAAATTTAAAAAACAGCGAAAACGATTTATATCAACAAACATGTGTGCATAAAATTTATATTTCTAAATAAAAAATAAATCTGTGATTTTTAATAATCAGAATATATTATGCATGTTTTAATTTCATAGAATATTAATTTTTTTTACTCTTACGAAAAATGAAAGGTTAAAGCAGTTGGAACTATTTACTAACAAACTCGTGTATAATAATTTATATTTCTAAATATAAAATAAAATAACCTGACTAAAATAATCAGTATATAGTATGCATGTTTTAAATTTATAAATGTATATCTTTTAAAATCTGAAACATAATTGTGATAGAAAAGACCAGAAACATAATTTAACACAGTATAGAAAAAACAGTGTTAACTATTTACGAATAAACTTTAATAATAAGAATTTACAGTTCTATAACAAAAAGATAATTTATATTTCTATGTAAAAAAGAAAATAGTCAGTGATTTAAGTAATCTAAATAAGTAATACGTGATTTTTAAATTCATAGAACATGTTTTTTTTTTATTCCAAAGCTTAATTATATTAAAAAAAGAGACAAGAATTAAAAATTAGTGAAGAATAAACAGAAAAAAAGTGAGATTATTTATCCATAAACATTCCTGTTTATTTATATTTCTAAATAAAAAATAGAACAATGAGTGGCCGAAATAGATAAGAATATATTATAGGTATGTTTTAAATTCATAGTATAAGTATTTTCTTAATTTGAAACACAAGAATGTTAGTAAAAAGTTTGAAGTGACTTTAACAAGGGATAAATAGAGAAAAGCAAAGAGAACTTAATTTCAATTTATTTTTATAGCAGAATTAATATTCAAAGCTATAAAATAATCAATAACTTAAATTTTTACATATTAAATTCTTTAAACTAAACATTTTAACGAAAAACGATTATGCAATTTATTTTGAAACTTTCAGTATTCAAAAATGCAATTTATAAAGGTAAAGGAAGGAAACAAACCTCGGCCCAGCCTGGCAATTTTTTCCCTTTCACATTCCGTTTCAGACTGGTCATTACTTCGGAGCGCGGCAGTATCAGCTCGGCTGAAAGTATAAATAGTACCTTCACTGTCACTCTCATCACTGGAAAGCCTACAACAATAGGTTGCAATGATGAAAGAACATTATTTTGACTTCACATGTTCCTTTCAATAAAATTATTTTATCTCTCATATTCCTTTATTATGAATTTGGAAATCTTGAGAAATTGATAAACAATTTATCTATTTCAAATAGTTTTTACCAATAAATAAAATCCAATATATTAATTTACAAAACTATTATCTTGCAGAGAAAAATAAATTATTTTCTATGTATTTATATTAAATTATGGAATAAATAACTCAATTCAATGCAATATGGTTTATAATCATGCCTAAAAATTACTCATCTCAAAAGTAAGAAAACTTTTTTTGGTAAGTTTAATATGTGATATTAATTTATAAATAGAAAACATTTAACTAAAAATTTCACACTTTAATGTTATTAAATTCATATAAAGGAATATTAAACTAAGACAAAAATTTAAATAGAAAAACCAGCAGTGGCTCTCAAAATAAAAATAAAAAATACATAAATAATATGATAGGTAAATTAATTTTATAAATTTAATGGTTTTTCTTCTTCTACCGGTTACGAATCATCCCGTGTGCAGTTTTTTCCTATGAAATATTTTTATGGAATAAATATTTTTTCGTATTTAATATGTATTAAATACGTTTCATAATATCTCAGCAATACTTCTCAATCTTTTCTAATTGCATATCCTTGCATTCTAAGATAAAATTTTCAATAATCAATTGCTTAGAATATTTTGATTAAGGTTAAAAGAAGCAAGATGTAATCTATCAAACACATGTATGTCTATTAATCATACCACTTTTTTAATATTATATTTAAAAGCATACTCTAAATCTTTTATAAATTTAATTTTTAATAATGTTGCAATTGCATGGTACAATTCTGAAAAACATCTAGTATACAAACGATTTTTTCTAAAAAAAAAAAAAAAAAAAAGAATTTGAGCTAGTATACAGTTTGAACCTGCAAACTGTTTGAAATTGCATACAATTTGAAATATACTTTTCAGCAAGGATAACAGTTTAAGACAGCGATCCTCAACCGATCTGTCTTTGATTATATACAATTACTGCTTTGCACCTAGCAATAATTTTATTCTTGAAAATGAGAACTTAGAATATAATAAAAAAAAATTGTGTTTTTAAAAAGTAAAGAAAAAGATTTCGAAATGATAATTAAAGAGAAGAGAAGAAAAAAAAAATGTTTGAGAACCACTGTCTTAAAAAGATCAAGAAGTACTAGGGGGATGTTTCCTCTTACTTACAATAGGTGGCGACACTTAGGGTCAAACCCTGCTGATGAAGAGGCACAATAGGTGAGAAGAAGCAAAGGCCCTTTTTCAGTGCTGGTCACTATAGTAACCAAATCACTGAGAAACTGATAAAAACAGATGCACTAACTGATTGCTATTTATCCCTCTTCGGATGCTGCCTAAAAGAAGATTTAGCATTCAATTTTACCTTCATAAGGACATGCATAATATTATTGCCGCATAAATGAAAAAGTAATTTCCCCAGATTTTTAATGCTCAACTATAAGTATACTTAACATAATATATTAGGAAATTTTCTCAATTCGATTTTAATTATCCAAATAAAATATAAAATTTATGAAAACATTGAAATAATCTTACTGAAATGACGCCATTTCCAATAATTTATATTAAACTTACTCCACATAGACAACATAAGCAATTAAAAATTCAAACATATTTTTCACACAAGCTCAGAGTGTGAAAAATACTCAAATGTGTGAAAATTTCACATGAAAACAAAAAGAGAAAGATTATAAATAAAATGCAAGAGTTAATTGAAGATATATAGCCTTAATTTCCTACAATGTAATCTAATAAATATTTAATATATTACAATGACTCCAACAAGAATTATTATGAAATTGGAATTATTTTTGAAAAACTGCATATTTTTTAAGCAATTACCACTTGATTTTGGAATTTTATAATCGCTAGCTTTTGAGTTAATACTTTTAATTTCACTAATTATAGACATTGTCTAAAGGTATTATTCTGTATTAAGATAATATATAAAAAATTATCGTTGATCTATATGCAAAATGTCAATAGTTGTGAGGGTTTTTTTTCTCTTTCACTCAAACTATATTTCAGAACAATGTACTCTAAAGTTATAGCTTCAACAACCGTGAGTAAACATTAATACATATTTCAGACTGAAGTGTGCTTTAGAAAAAATGTTCATGCCTCATTCAAACGAATAAAAAGCAATCCGACAGTTTGGGTAAATTAAATTTACACGTCAATGATTTGACTTTATGATTCTTTTAATGTTTTTTAGGTAATAAATTGATGTTTTAATCAAAATTTTTTTCAGATTTATATTTTCCATCGTTCTCTCCATGTTTGTGATCACGAATTTTAATAAATATTTGCTTACCAAGAGTACATAACAATTTTTCTTACTCCAAATTTTGTTAGGAAAAATATTTCAAGGATATCCTTAAGATATTTTGCATAGTATTTACAGAATATTAGGTAAAATGTTTAATCGCTATTCTTTTGAGTTAGTTACTTTTGAATATGGGTAGCTGCTTGATCGGGATCAATATTTTAAATTAGATTTCGCGAACTACTATAGGCATCCACTCATTAATTGAACTGAAGCTTGTTGAATTGAATCCAAAAGGCTAATTATTCCGGCCTTTGGTAAAAGCATTGAAGACGAAGGCACAACTTTATAAAGTTAAATATGTCAAAAATCATCAATGTAATGCAAAAAATGTATTTCCAATTTAACTGAAAAATGCAACGAGAGTAGCATTCATTTAAGCAAAATTACTAGCTTGTTCGTCGCTCAGTGGTCATGAGTTGTACTACAATACACACATCTTAGATGGAAATCGATCCAATCAATTGTTGAACCGAGAGCTATATGATACTAATCATTTAGGCTGCCCCCTCGACAGCGAAATTACTAGTGCCACCAAAAAGAATCTTTATTTATTCACAGTATTTGTGATTATTCAGAAATCTTCCGCAAATTAATGATAAAAAAAAATCCTTTCTTCTTACGTTACTGTGAAACTTTTCAATGATTGCTAGTTCAACAATTTTTAAATTTAAGAGCTCCTAATTTTAAAATGGATAAGAAAAAAAATGATCTAAATTAGCATAAAAATAATTTCAAACTGCTAACTTCATACCAAATACAATTGTTCCTTAACAAGTACAAATTTATTTTCAATAATTTTTTGTAACTTTCCGATTATGAATTTATATTATTCCATTGTTATCTTTTCATTATTAGTTTCTAAAGAATCAAAATATAAATTTTTTAAGAAAAGAAATACTAAAGGTTTGTTAAGTAACTTTTTAAATGGGAGTTTTCAATTATAATAAAATCTTAGTTTTGAAACGAATTAACAAGATGATTAATAATAGAATTATGAGTTTAATAACTTAATAATTACTGAGATTGACATAAACTTGGCTAAGAGTACTCAATTTGAACAAGCGGAAATAGCGATTGAAATAATTCATGTAAAAATTAGAAGAAATTCTGCAAATATGGTGATTACAATATTCCAAAACAAAATTTATAATGTTTTTGTAAAACATGAAATAAAAACATAACTCATATAAAACGTTTAAATAGTCTTTTGAAGTGGCAACAAGGTAGCAAAAAATACTTTTTTGAAGAATTTTTTTCATTGAATAAAATTTCAAAATACATAAAAATCAAAAATTTAGAAAAGTTCTTAAATTGTTTAATCTTACATGACTGAGACAGAAAGCACTTAATCTCATAAATCTGCGGTAGGAGATAAAAAATTATGTTAAATAATATAATCGCTTAATTTAATAATTAAGTGATGATATTAATCATTTGATAGCACAAAATTGCTATTAATACATAGGTAAAAATGTTAATTTTAAAGTACATACTGACCACAAAATTGTTTTTAAACATACCAAAGGTTTATACTAGAAATAATAGGGCACTTTATAGATACGATTATTTGTCAAATTAATTTCTCAGAACGCTGAATTTAAATTAATTGTTTTCCAATTTGAACTCTCAACCTGAGATAAAAACATGCCTTATTAAAAAATAAAATAAGTTAAAATCTGTAAATATTTGTTCAGTTTCAATTATTTAGGATAAATATTAAAACAGAATAAACTACTTTCAGTGCTATTATTTTAACCGAGAAATGTTTTTAGAATTTTCTTATCTTTCTTAATTCTTTCGGATTTTAATATATTCAAAGCACACATAACAAGTATATGTTAAAATCTGTAAATATTTATGAAAAGAAAAATCTATTGTAAATTAACAAAATGATCAATTTTAATCTTTAAATGTAGATTAATTAATTACACTCCCTACAGTGAAAATGCAACACAGAAAATTCCAGAAAATTGTGTAAATTTCAGGGTATACGCACCGTATCAATTTATTCAAATGATGTGAAATGCGCCGCTTTCCAGCGCACGTAGGATAAGATGTGAGGTGAAAATCCTGTAGAGTGGGCAATTTTCATGCCGTTATAGCTGCTTGGAAAATAATCGTTGAAAGTTTGTTCTTGTCGCAAAGGGCGGCTGCAATTGCAAAGAATGCCAGAGCATCGTCGACGGAGTCCTTTCCAGCAGACTGAAGAGCTTATGAGGGGCATGGTGATTGGACTGAGAAGGGCAGATTGGTTCTTATGGCAATTCGCAACTGACATACACTTAGAACAGTCTTCAGTGCATCGGCTGAGGCTAAGATTGGTGGAAAAATGAAGTGTGGAATGTTTGTGATGTATTGGTCAGAATGACGTCACTACGCGTGGATCGACGAGTCCGACGAGAGGCGGTGGTGACACCGCATAGCACATCTACCAAAATTCTGCAGCATCTGCAAGACACCCTGGATGCCCCTATATCGAGCAGAACCCTTTACTGTCGATTTATTGTTAATGGCCTGCTCTCATAGAACGAGTTAAGGATATTGCCATTGACCCACAGCATAGACGCCAATGTCTGGTAGGTGCCGTATTAGAGGGATGTGGACGACGGAGATGCACAGAATCCTCTTCTCAGAGGAGTCACACTCCTGTTTCTTCAGGGATAGTCACTGCATACGAATGTGGCGTTGACGTGCAGACAGGTTCGATTCTGCAGCAATTGTGGAACGCCACAACGCAGCATCATAGTTTGAGGTGTCATTGTGTACGATTTCAGGTCACCGCTTCTTCGTACTTACGGCCCAACGTTACGTAGATGATCTGGTACGGCCGGTGATACTCTCCTACCTTCAGGGGATGCCCTTTATCGGCAGGGTAAAGGGCAACGTCCGACCACACATTGCTCATATCAACCAAAATATCCTGCAAGGTGTACAACTGCTTCCCTGACCACCGTGCTTGTCAGATCTCTTACCAATCAAACACGTTTGGGATATGATTGGAAGCCATTTACCTCCTTCTTAACACTGCCTCCTTGAGAGGACGCATTTTGGCAAATGGTTGACAGGGAATGGAGATCCATTTCTCAGTGCGTCATCTGTACTCCCACCGACTCTGTGTCAAGGCAAGTTGCTTCGTGTATCACCGTCCATGGTGGTTCTACAAACTACTGACTCGATTCTGTTCTCGCTCTGTATTATGCATATCATTTCAAAATACACATCGCTTATTGTTCTTAACTGTCTGCTTCACTTTCTGTTTCTGTCATTTTCTGGCAACTCCTTCTTGGTATTGCATTTTCAATGTCGGGGCAATGTATTTACATTAACATTTAAGACGATGTTAAGTTTCTAAACATTATTATATAACCTATTTTGACTTTATATATATATATAGAGTTGTTTACCCTTTTTTAATTCCTTTAGAACTAGATTTCTTGGCACCGGACTGACTTCGACCCTTCTGTCCTCCTCCCCATGACGACCGACTTCTGTCCCTTGGAAGAGCTCCAAACCCGGATGGAATGATCCTTGCACTGTGAGGAGTATTAACAGGCGTGGCTTCATCAGAAGTGCTGGAGTCTGTGTTTTGACCTGAAGCACCAGCTGAATGGGAGAAACATCACATTCTAAGTAAGTACGGCGCATTTCAAAATAACATCTACATTTAGACATATATTAGCTAATTACCCTACATTGCAGTCTGTGTCATTATTGAAGTTAAGCCTGGATTACTTTTACATTTAAGTAAATAAAGTTCACAATAGGAAATGCAAGACCTATTTTTACATAAATTGGAAATTTTTTTTTCATTTTATACTAGTTACATAAATAATGACGAAACTGATAAAATATGTTCAACATGATGTTTGATACCATGTGGAAACAAAATCACATGTTTAACTGTTAAAAATAGAGCATGCCTGGGATTACTATGCACATGGCGCATGATGCTACACTTTCCATCAGAGAAACCGAAGTTAGTTCTATCCTTCAGATAGTTTCTGTCACAATTAGGAAAGAATTAAATCTAAGGAGACCCAGTTAGGAAAGTGATAGTTAATGAGTCTAAGTAAAATGATGACAAAACTTTAGTTTAACATGATATAGAGAAGCATTTCCCTAAATGAATACTGTTGTCAAAAGACATTGCCTTGGAATCAAAAATGGAATCCTAGAATGCTTCAATGAAAATGAAAGAGATCTTGGATCGTAGACAGAACGGATCAGAACCAGAGTCGCTAAGCTCTTTATATAGACCAGGAATGAATGTGTGTGGGACAGTAAAACTCCACCATATAATTGCATATTTGAAGTGAGAAGGCATTTGCTGAAAGGCCTCTGAGTAGTTAAAAAAAGTGGATTCTAACACAGTGGCGAGTTTTTCTCTCTTGATTTTAAATTTTGGTTTCAGTATCTAAAAGTGTAGTTAGTTTCAGTTTTCGATTTTGTTTCCCTGAATGGCAACGGTCTAGTTTTTACTTTTTGGAATCTCAACTCTCCTGCTGTCAATCAGAAAATAGAATTTTTATGAGTTTGAGCATAGTATTCATGAAATGGCAACGGCTGATTTACATTTTACTAAATGGCAACATTTTAATTTTTGTTTTATGTCAACACGTGAGATTTAAAAAAATAAAATGTGGTGGTGGTAGGTTGCTGGTATAGGTATAGTTTTTACTTTTTGGAATCTCAACTCTCCTGCTGTCAATCAGAAAATAGAATTTTTATGAGTTTGAACATAGTATTTATAAAATGGCAACGACTGATTTACATTTTACTTTGTGTTTTATGCCAACACGTGAGATTAAAAAAAAAAATGTGGCGGTGGTAGGTTGCTCACTCCAAATTAAAAACAACTGGTCATTTTAAAAGTTTCAAATTGAATTTCATTTTTGTAAAATGCCAACAATAAATGATAGGTATTATAAAAATGCATCTTTTTCACTATCATTTACTTTAACACGTTTTGATATTAATGTTGTACGTAGAGAAACACTACTCAGCAGAAATCTTCTAGACTCTGAAAACAGTTTTTCTGCCTTTGTTGGAATATTCAAAAGTAATTTCAAATAAACCTAATTTTATTTATTACAATATTCTTGGCATATTTATTTTGTTTAATTATTAGGGTATTATATGCCATCATACATTTCCCCTTTAGATACTTTACACTTTACTGTGAATTTGGTCTGTAAAAAAATAAATAAATAAAAAAAAAAGTCAGCAATTTGAAGCGTAAGAATGAATCTGATGTAAGAATTCTTTTAATCAAAATAATTTTCTTACATTATAATGCATTTTTTCTTATCACAATTTTTTCAACAGGTATCTACTGGAAAGAAAGTTAAAGTAAGAATATCTTTCAAAATATGGTGAAGAGCCAAATGTATTTTCACTCGGTAGAAATGTCTTCACCCATGTATGAACAAAATATATGCGTACATACGCACTTTTAAGGTTTATGAAAATACTTACTATCCTTCCTCAGATGAATTGACTATGGGAACCCTGTGCATTTTTAATGCTGTCCAGAGATGATCATCGCCAGTCTGAACAAATCTGGATGGCGGTGGATTTAGTATATCCTTTCAACGAAGACCTCAAAATAAAAGTCACAAGTCATAGATCTGGTATGCCTGTAAATTTATCCCGAGAAATAATTTTCAAAAGTAGTCGAAAATATTCTTATTCTATTCAAAACACTCAAGACCAATGGAAAACATTTTTTGACATTTAAGATGACATTTTATCCCTCGTGTGATTCAATTGAAATTTGAGGAAATTGATTTTTTATCTGCATATTCAAAACAAATAAGTCCTTCTACATTAGATGCTGACTTGGAATACATGAACTTATTGAAAGTTCATTTGACAAAAGTTATTACTAAAAATCTATACAATTTCAATCTTCTCGGATAACATAAAGATGGAGACAACGAAAATACTGTCGCTCTATTTAATGAAAGTGCAATGATATTGGACATCGATACTATTAAGAAGGACTTTTTCCATGAAATTATTAGTGTGATTTTACTAAATGATAAAAAACTATCTGAGATATTACCCCAAACATTTTTACATAATGCTAATATTTCTTCGATTGTTAAAGATATAAAAGAAAAAGTATGTTATTTAGAATCTTATCATCAAATATTATCATATTTGTATAAAATTAGAAATAAATTAAAAAATTGTAATATACTTCATCTTTGCTTTCATTCTTACGTAATTATTTTAGAATAATAAAAAAATTTTTTCAAAGTCACCAATGTATGCATATTTAATATTAATTGTTGAGAGAAAATTCTTATTCAACATGTATTTACATTTATAATCTTAAAAAGAAAAAAAAGAAGTAACCACACTATTAAGTTACATGAAATATATTTTTTTATTACTACATTTTTACAGAAAAATACATTTTAACAAATATTTACTATTCTTAGAATACATAAACACAATAAGTTTATATTACATATGATTAAAAAAAATTTCATGTAAAAAATATTTAAATTATTATTTCTATAAATATGTAAATAATCATTTCAAGAAAAATGACACCCGTTTTCACATAATTTATTTGTAATCAGTTTTCAAGATAAAAAATAATCACAATTAGCAATAAATAATGCAATTATTTATAACATCAGTAGTTTCAAATGCTACATTGTACACAAAAGAAATTTCTTTCTTTAATTTTCAAACACTTTTATTTAAACTGAAATGTCCGATTGCAAGAGTAGAAATAACATCTGGGCTTACAATTCTTTTAAAATCAATACAAGATAAAGTTATATTGTTTTACGGAATATAAATTATGTCTTGAGTGAATTAAATTCATTAATGAAAATAGTTGTTTTCTCTTTAATACAAATGAGATCCATAATATGATCAAATGTTATTTTATTTTTAAATTTTTTTTACACCATTTAAATTTTTCTCAACTTTTTCTTCAGCTTTATATGCATACATTTCGGATTTTAATCCAACATACTGTATCATAATTTGTCATTTTTTTAAAATTTTTATTTTACCAATTATTTTTTAATTTGCTAAGGGCATACCATAGGTTTTTTTACTATCAGAAGTATCATATAAATTAATTTTGTTTTTCATAACTGAATAAAAATGTATAGTTTTTATTTCATATATAAAAGAATCTATACATTTGTATAATAGATGTATATTGTCTCGATAATCGTTTTTCATCATTTGGTAGCGAAATGAATGTATGATTGCTTTAGATAAATCTAAAATTGCCATCTCAACATGAATTGGTTTAAAAAATTTAATATTTGTTTTTTTTTAAATCAAACTACCATCAAATTTTCGCTAAAAAATTATCTATAATCGAAATTAGGTTTCGCAATAAGTTTACTGGTTTGCATTTGAAGTGTACATAATCCAACATCGATGAGGGTCGAAAGTTTTCCATCGTTTTCAAATCGTTTCTAGGTAAACATAATTCTTCATATTTTAAAAAGTCATCAAAGTAATCGTAAAGAAAAACTCCTTTTCGTAAAAGAAAAATAAATTTCTGCGAGTTAGAAATCAGTTTATCCAGACTAGAAGAAATGGAATATAAAAGTATCGAGAAAACGAATATGAAAATTGCTAGTTATGGTTTTACTAAAGGATACGTAGTTTTCCTCTTTGTATCGTTTTGTCATCAAATCCAATTCTTTTATGAAAATAGGAGCATCATATCCAGATAAGTTACGGAGAATTTTTTTTGTCGATATTAGAGATAAATTACATTTATTGCAATAAGCACCAAAAATTTTGATGAGATGCGGCAATGGTCACGAACTTTTTTGTTTTCCAGAGTAAAGGGTTCCAAGCAAACATAAAATTTTTTAGCATCATTATAAAGTTCTTGCTCGATTTTACTGAGAGGCTTTAAGAGCTGAAGATTAATATAAATTTCAATAATATTTGAGGCTTTCTTTTTTAACATTTCAATGAATTTTTTAGGTGCATCTAATCTTCGATATACAACTGGGTCCTCAAAATGTTTGCCGTCCTGGTAAATGAAATAACAGAAACAAAAAGGGATATATTTTGATAAAAATTTATGAACGAATTTTATGGCTTGGAATGGCAAATATCGATTTTTACTTTTAAAAACTTAAAATCGGAGTATACAATAAATGATACTTTTAAAATTTTAAAAATTACTTTCTTTCGTTTGCATTTCCATTCTTGCAGGACTTTTTTGCTTGCACAATTCTTTGCAAATATTAGTTTGCTTTCACATGGAAAAAAACTGAAGACAACATTTATAAATCTGGATGTAATGCCCATATCTAAAATGCTGTTTTGACAACATTCTTGACATGGATTTTATCCAGAAGAAATGTCTACTGTCTTCCCTTTTCAGGATGTACAACAAGTCTACATGTTTTTCCCATTCAGTTTAAGATTGAAAATTTTTACAATCGTTATCGAAAGAATAAACACTGATTTAAATGTTATTTGCTTGCGTAAACTTTCGAATCTCTGAAAAAGGCTAGCTAGGGTAAGTAACGCAGATAAAATTTAAAGCATCTTGACATTTTATATAATTTGAAAATCTGTCAAGATTATGATCGAAAAGTATTGGCCATTTAAAACACTCACTGTCATTATTTTTTACACCAACCACCGCTTTCTTCAATTTCAAACATTCAGGTAGTCCGCAAAAAGTGGAGCCCTCGAAAGGTTTGAAACAATTCGATCGAAACCTCTTCCTCGAGAATCTGATCCAAAGACCAACCAGAATTTTTCTTCCGAAAATCTTCGCTCTTTATGAGGATGTTTTAGATAAATTTCTATAGTATTTGCAGCAGAGATCTCGATCATATTTTTCGATGTCTTTAAAATGTATCTTCTCTACTGTCCGCAATTTTCTTATATACTCATCGGATTCTGGTCTTACTTTTAAAGCACCAAGTATTGACAGTTCTTCTCTAATTATTGCAAGAGCTTCCACTTTTGTTTTTAATTCCAAGAACTCCACAATATCATAACAATCGCAATTTTTCCAATAAAATTTTTTTATACTTTTCTTTACTCACTTTTACTTTACTTTTTAAATCACTTGTTATTTTTTTGAATGTTTAGCATTTTTTTGCAATGCGTAATCCAAACTTCTGTTCCTATCTTATTTTCCTTGTAAAAGGTTTATAACTTTATCAGGACCACTACCCGCAGGGTTGTTTGAAGAAACTTTTGAGTCTCTTCGCAAGCGATGTATTGGATTTAGACTTTTTTTTTTTTTTTTTTACAGCTTCCATTTTTATACGTCGAATTAAAGCGTCATTGCAGGAAAAAGTTTCAGTGGAGTATTTACAAGTGACTGTTTTTACTCGATGAATTGAAATAATGAGACATTTTAAACAATTTCCTCTCATAAATTCCTTATTATAAGCATTACATTTACATTTAACAAATTTCTCATCTACTTGCAAAATATATCTTTTTAGAGAAAACTCAACGTTAAATAATTTACCGCAAATTTCACAAAGTCCCATCCCATCGTGACTTTCCAAAGGAAACTTGTTTTTTACGAAAATTTCATTCCTATCAACAGCATTATAAGAAATTCATATATTGCACTGGCTTATAATAGGCTTAATAACAAAAGCTATCACATGATTTATTTCTTTCATTTCAATTACTTTAAAAGGTAGAGCTTAATTATATTACGGCTGTAACAATTTTGATTGGTCATTAGGAAGATAGTAAAAGAAATCACTGTAGTAGAAACTATCTGGTAAGGATTTAGATAGTTGATAAAGATAGAAAGCAATCATTTCTAGTCAGTTTAGAAATGGGAATATTGTCAGATAATCGCTTCATTTTCGCTTGAAATGGTATCACACCCACTGCCAATCAAGGAGGAAAGCTTAATTCTTGAAATAATGGTGATGTGGAACCAAGTTAAATTCCCAAACTAGTTTAGGGTTTGTCTCCTACTCTATGGCAGATCGAAAGTGAATACAATGGAATGTGTTCTCCGAAATATTTTAAAATTGAAATGAATTCAACACGGAACACAGTAAAAGGTATAAAATATACGTGTGGGTATAGAAATATGATGACACATCTGTGTGAGAGAATAAATATTGAAAGATTATATCCTTCCGGAATCCTGTTTCTTGTGAGTTACTGAAATAGGGGAAAGACCACATTATGATGCACTTGAAAAGATGAAGTGATCCACCCTTTCTTTGTTCGTGTAGTGAGAACAACTCGAAAATTTCTCCTTCGTTATTAATATGCTTTCAAAAAGAGGGAATAAATTCGTTTAAAAGTGAGAGTGAACTGCCTATTCTTTACTCGTATGATGAGAACCGCGTAAAGAATTCCCATTCGTTATTTTATGTTTTTTTTTAAAAAAAAAGCAGACGTACTAGAAGTATGGATTTTTATTTGCTTTAAAATAATCATTATTAATTTGAATTCGACTTATTAAAAAACGAATCAAACTTAATTCCTTCAAATAATATAATTGATATAAAATATATGAAAACTGCACTTGGTATTTAAATTAAAACATTAAATTATTTAAGGCCGTATCTAAGAATGAATATGTGATGGAAGGGATTTATAAATATCCAGATCCTACGGCAAGTTTTAGTGGTTTCAGTGCTCTGCAACGTGCCACGGAAAGTAAAGTCAAAGCAGCTGATATACAACAATGGCCTTCTCATAAGAATTCATACATGAGCCCATTCGACATAAATACTTACGAAATAGAGTGTTAGTAAATGAAATTGATCGACAATTTTAGGTGGATTTAGTTAACATCCAGTCTTTAGCCTAAGATTAATAAAGGTTGCAAATATTTACTTAACCTGCATTGATGTATTGTCTAAATATGCATGGGCGATTCCTTTGAAAGACAAATTTGGAAAAGTGTAAAATTAGATTTGGAATCTATTTTTAGAAGTCATTGTCCTTTCAGAATTTAGTCAAACAGCGGATCAGAATTTATAAATAAATTCGAACAAACTTTTGTAGGAAATTAAAGAGTTACATTTTTTACAATACAAAACCAAACAAACGCAAGTGTTTTTGAAACATTTAATCGCACTTTAAAACAAAAATTTGGAAATATTTTACTGAATCCTAAAAAATATATTGAGATTATTGACAAATTAATTTACAGTTATAGCCATACATGACACAGAAGTATTAAAGTTGCTTCTGTTTCTGTAAGCAAAAATAATAAAGATCAAGTTATGTGCAATTTATATGGTGATTTAGCCAAAATTAAGCACAAACCTGCAAAATTAAAGAAGGGAGAAACTGTACGTGTAAGTAAACAAAAGCTAAATTTCGAGAAATGGTATGGATAAAATTGACAAGAGAAATCTTCACGGGATCTGAAATTACTCCCAGAATCTCAATTGTTTATAAATTGAATGATTTGATGGGAAAGAAAATAATTAGCACATTTATGAAGAGAAACTTCAAAAAGTACAGGCTTTTAAAAAGTTGAAAAAATGATTAAAACTGGAAAAAACCGGATCTAAACAGAATATTTTGTAAAGTTTTTTAGGATATCTGAAAAATGAAATAGTCGATTACTGATCTGAAAAAATTATAAATAAGATTAGTTTTTTTTTTTTTTTCTCTCAAAAAATTCAACACGTAACATGTCTTTCCATGTGACACTATCCTCTAATAGTTTCATGAAATATTTTCCCGATAGTAAAATTTCTCACGTTATAATTCAGCATCCTTCTTAAACTAATTGAAGTGGTATGTAGGAAGTCAGTTTATTTGAAATTATCTATCCTCCTTCATGGCTCAATATTAATGATTTCAATAACATTTTCAAATATGATACCAGAGATGGGAAACTGATAAAGAAAAAAATTTATACAGACTGCTATAAAACCATATTTGATATCCTTTAAGCTATACAATGGATTTTACCGAAAAACTCAAGTAGATTTACATTGAAATACAACAAATCAACAAAACGAGTTGAAATAAATGCTGTTCAAGGAATTGCTTTCTATCTGGAAAAATTAATTAAAATTTTAGGTTTCAAAATTAACACAGTTATTGTAAGAAACATGAAAGGAGAATTTGTAGCTGATGCAGCTTCTGAATTTTTCTTTTTTTTATGTATACAGAGATACAACAAATATGACAACAAATTGTAATATACAAGCACTTCTTTTGAGCATTGTACGAGTGAAAGTTGTAGACGGTGAAGTTATTAGTCAATATTTTGACAGACTTCAATATTAACTGGTGATTCGACAATCATTTTAAATTATTAAAATACAAATGCGATTAAATGCAGGGGATTGTATACCATTCGAGAAAGGAAAAGTAATTGTAGTTTTGCATTTTTGAATGAAGCAAATAGTATAAATACGGTGAATAATACGCATAAAAGGTTATTATTAAATTAGTTTTCGAGATGAGCGTACCATATGTTTGCAGCGCAAAAGCATTTTAAGAGCATTATGCAGGTCAGACAGGTTCTGGTTTGCCTTATTATCGAGGAATTTCTTGTCACAGGTTATGGTTTAGGTGGAATATTTCATCGTTTGCTTAGAAAAGCTTTTTTCTTTTAACAGGTCAAAAATATAGGAAAAGAACCACTTTTAACTGGATTCCATATTGCAACATATGTATTATTTGGGCAAAACTTTAAGGAGTACGTGAAGGAAAAAGAAAAGAAAGTGGGGAACATTTAGCAAGTAAAATTATCAATAAATTTTAATCTATGGTAAATAAAAAGGAAAGTATGAAAGAAAACGCAAAAGTTCAATGAGTCATTTCATCAAAAGCTAAGTAAGTGGGAGGAAGTGATGGCATTTTTTTGGCATTGATGGCATTTTTTTGGCATTGATGGCATTTTTTTTAAGCGATTCACTCAAATGTGTGAAGTCTGAATTAGAATTCTTTCGTTTACCTGGAACAAAAATTGTTATTTAAAGTCGACAATGGATAAAATTCCAACCTCTATCAAATGTTTTCGTAAAATTCCATTTTGTGATTGGGAACAGGAGAGTTTTGATTCTCAAAAATGACAACATTTAATAGTGAATACATGATGATTCAAAACATCACGTGTTCCTCAATAAATGTTGCCATTCCAAAAGTTAAAACTATGCAGAAGTCATTCAACAAAACATAAAATCGAAATTAACCACATGTTTAGCCAAAACTAAAAACGTAAAAACAACTCAACTAAGCAGCAGGAGAAAAACAACTCAACATTACGTTTTTTTACTATTTAGAATTGGTTTTTTTAAAAAAAACTTTTCTAGAGAAGTTTCTGTTACCACAACGAGATAAATGTGTATGCTAACTACAGCCTTCAAATAGAAGTGGACCTTACTGATTTATGAACTGTTTCCATACCTGCCAACTTTCGAAAAAGTACTTCAATAAAACTTTTTCTTTTCAAAATTACATCTTAGATACATATTTTCGTAATTTAATTAACTAATTTATTACTTGACAATTAATTTTCTGTTAATAAAAAGTAAATTATTAACTAATGAAAATGTAGATGCTAAGAGTTTAAATCATCTAAAAATTTAATAATTAAAAGCTATAGATTCCAGAATGCATTCATAATGCACTACAATTTTTGTGCTTTCTGAATATTAAAATAATACTTACAAGGAAATACTTTGCATGACACTAAACTGCACTCTGTTGAAATATTTATTTCAATCATTTATTAACAAAAATAAGTTATCTGGACATTATTCTGTTAAACACAATCACCTTTAAATCAATTAAAGCTAATAAAATAAAAATTCTGTGTTACAAAACTCCATACAAAATTTTCTTGAGTAAATACATTTCTTTAATCTTTTATACACTGGAAGAATTCAATGATGTAACAGTGTATTTTTTAGACTTTTCTAACAAACTCTTACTGAACTCTTGCTCATAACAAAATCCATCACTTAAAGATTTCACAATAAGTAAATTTTCTAAATTATTATTTGATAGCGAACTTCTAAATTCATTTCGATTCTTTTTAACAAAACTAAAAATTTTTTCACACTCTGCATTGTGCTATGGGGTATCACTAATAAAGATAATATGAATTTAGATATTCTATCATATTTGTCACTTTTATCTACACTCTTTATTTCACCAATTTGAAACTACAGAGAATCAATCTTTTCATCTTTCAACTTGGATAAATCTTCAGTTTGCAATGAAGAAAACCGATTTTCTTGCTCATCCATAGCTACATCCTCAGATTCACCATCATTAACTGGCAGCAAAAATGGAAACTTTTGAACAAAGTACTTTACACTTGAAAATTTAGCTTCATCTGGTTTATCCACATCTGGCAACTGCAAATGATGCAAAAGATCTTGTAATTCATTGGAAATTTGTTTAAAATATAATCACAAGAAGTTGTGAAATACTTCCGAACATCAGAAAAAATTGCTTTTTATCTTCATCAGATAATATTGCTACAACATCAGATGTACTACTTCCAATGATTAAATCACAAGATTCTTTTTGATTATCAAAAGAATGATAATCCACTTCAATGGTACATTTCGAATCATGGATGGTTAATAGTTCTTTGAACATGCTATACATAATATCTTTAAGTTCATGAATTTGTGGATGACTGGACTGTAATAAAATATTATATTTTCCAAATATCTTTACAGTGTAAAGCAAAAACAGACTATAAGCTTTAAAGGAAGATGATAAGAAAAGAAAAAGTTTCTCTTCTCTAGACATATTTTGAGGTTTCAATTTATTATCTTTAGCAAACGATTTCTTTGCACCATTCTCTGACTCCATTTCACATCTTTTTCGTTTTAAATTTGGTTTAATGCATCGTATATCCACTTCAGAATTTTTCGCTGCTATTTTTGGTATGGTGTAAAATGCCAGATTTTCAGAATAAGTACATTTTTCCACTTTAACAATATCATGAAAATATTTTAAATAAGGATCCCATTGATCTATGAGTCTTTGAAGACTTTTTTGTAATGAAAGCGAACGTGTGCAAACATGTTTAAGAATTTTTTGTGTATTTTTGTCTCACAATTCTTAAAATTTTTTCAGGCTTTCTTTTCTTTTCGAGCTCCGATTTAAATAATAAGTGTCAATTATGATTTCATCGACTTTAATTGGCAAGCTTCCTGCACCTTTCTCAGAGGCAAGATTTATCAAGTGATAAGAGCAACCAATAGATACTAAATTTTCTTGCTTTGTTCTTAAATAGGTTATCACACCTTTTTTCTTCCCTTGCATTACTGCTGCATTATCAGCACCAAAGTCTACGCAATGATTAAAAGGGATATTTAATCGCTCAAATTCGTTTAAAATTAATGTGCTTATATTCTCTCCTGTTGCATCCCCTGATAAACTTGGATGAGACAATAAGCAGCTTTGAATAGTTTCACGAATGGGATTGAAAAAGTTTACAACAATTGGATATAATTTTGAATCATTATCATTACTGCCATCACGTGCAGCAAAAAAGGGTGAATTTTGTAGGAGTTTAACGACGTTTTCCTTTTTGTCCGATGCTAATTCCTTTATAATAGCAGAAGTTTTGGTTCGAGCGCATCCATTACGCTTTGCAGTTTCACATTTAGGAAACATTTTCCTGAAAAGAGGACCAGCATGATCAGAAACGCTGAGTGGTATGTTGTGCTCAATCAAAAATGCAGTGAAATATAATTCGGACCGAGTGACTTCTTGAGTATCATTTTTAAAAAAAGCATCCATTTTAGAAGTGCTTGTTGTACTTTTTGCTTCCTGCACATGTTTTGGGCCCTTGACATGACGAGAAATATCAAAACGACCGCCGTGGGATAGATTAAAATCACAGTACCATACTACGCAATGAGCAAACTTAACTCCTTTAGCTGATGCTTTAATGCATGAAAATTCGACACTATAACTATTTTTAAAAGATTGTAAATAAGATTTATTAGGTTTACTCAAAGCCATTTTCACAAATTATCAACAACCACGTAAGTCACAGTACAGCGCAAATGTTTGCTTTCACCCAAGAGAGCCTCAGAGTTAACTGAGTTATCAACAACCACGTAAGTCAATGTGTGGTTGTTGATAATTAATAATCCACGTACTGTTAATTATCAACAACCACGTAAGTCACAGTACAGCGCAAATGTTTGCTTTCACCCAAGAGAGCCTCAGAGTTAACTCCGCCCATCTGCAACAGTCCACCAATCACAGTAATAAAAATAAATGGCGCCGAGTTTTGATCTGTGTGAGTAAAGAACAAGATAATACCTCTACAATTTCTTTTCTCCATCTATAGTTTTTAAAGCTGGAGCCTTCCTCTCCCCCACCCCGATAGGTTTGACATGTGCATTTTCGGACGGCTCGGAGCCTCTGCAACCACAGCCTGGCAAGTCAGTTTTCTCGTTCCACAAATGGCTTGAATGGGGTGCAAATTTCCGTTTATCATCATGATTAGTGAGAAAAAATCGCCATTATGTGCTAAGATCTAAATTTTTCTTTCTTTTTTTAAACTTTGCCCAGTAGAATCGAAACGCGTAAAATAATTCATGCTATCGGTAAAAGCGTAAAACCTGGCGATTTCGCGTAAAATTTACGCAAGATGCGTAAATTGGCAGGTATGTGTTTCATGGTCTTATGAACTGTCACCAGTCTGGAGCTAAAAACGTGAAAGAAATTACAATGCAGAGTTTTCTCAAAATTTTATGTTAATCAATAAGAAATTGTGTACTATGATAATCTATAGGGATAACACATTCTGAAAATTCTATGAGAAATGGAAGAATGTTGGTCAATGGTTTCTACAATATGCAGAAACTAGTACTGCTTATGAAATGTGTGATATCCTATTTTAATCTGAGATAGAGATATCATCAATGACCTGATTTGTAGATTGCTTTGATCATTTTCTGGGCTTAATGCCCAATGATCCCATTGTTACACACTTCTTGGTCATGAGCCCATTCTTAGTGACAGGTCCTTCTCATAACAGCTTTAAGACTGACATTTTTGTAAAGCTACAATGCCACTCACTGTTCCAGTAAAACAATTTTGCAAGTAAAGCATATTCCTATATAGTCAATGTAATTTTTTTAAGTTAAAAACATTTGTTTCAATTAGCCTCTGCCAGTTTTATATGCAAGTTTCTCTGAAAATGCTAACAAAAATTTGCGCAGGGATGTTTTTCAATGGTTTTTGAATGCAGCTAGAGTGAAAAGTTGTGGGGAGGGTGGGAAATTGCCACTTGTTGATAATATTTAAAACCATTTCTTCCTTGTTTTTGCAATGAAATTTTTCATTTCATAATAGCATTTTGCATTTTTTATATTTTGTTTAACAGTATTCACGAAAGATTTATTAAAGAGGCAGTTTTAATTGGAACACTCTCTTTATGCAAATTCCTTGTAAATAAAGCTTAAAAAATAAGCATAAAAAAGTTATGTGGTGTAAAAGGCATTACTGCCTGTTACAGCATATATAACTTCTTTTTTTCATATATGACTTCAAAATATGGAAAATGCGCTTCTCTTATGTCTACTGGAATATAAAATCATAATTTTAAATACATTTAATTTAAATATTTAAGTTTACTTGAGATTTAAAATTTTACAATATATATGACATACTTAAGAAAATTTCATATTTACAAGATTTGGGATATATATTTTAAGAATAACCTTAAAATTTGTTATATTATCCGTAAAAAATATTATAATCAGCAGATTCAGTCTCAAATTGTTGCACATGTAAACACTATTCAATTGTTAAATCAAAGGGAATGTTGATCTGAAATTGAAATATTAAATTAATTCAAGTAAGAAGCCACATAAATGTAAAATGCCTGAACTTTGTTGTAAAACAACAATAGGGAAATATTAACAACTAGCACAGATAATTTGAATCAATAAATTTCTAATGAATATTACTAAAAATTCCTTCACAATTTCCTGACTTTTAAAACAAATGATAAAACATTAATTCATAATCAAGAACACGTTTTAATAACCAAAATTAACTGACACCATGCAATGAACAGCCTGGTTAAGATATTTAGAGTGCACTGTGTATATTGCCTTTCGGGAGGATTTTCTATAGATAGTGGGTCATATTCAGATGGCAATGGATTAAACTTGGATAACTCCTTAGCCCCTACCCTGATACAGCTGCATGCAGAGGTGCAGAACTCATCTCCAGTTGTTCAATAAAGGCTAGGATGAACCTGAGACCTTCTGTTCTGACTAACGATGTCCTACCACTAGCTTGGCCACAGTAAACCATTCAAGAGAATAAATGTCAATGTTGGCATTATCTTAAATGATATATGTATTTATTATGATTGTATTGATGGTGTATATACTAACTTTGTGTTCCAGGAGTAAGGCATGCTCCTTGTCGTCGTTCATTAGGTTTTGGAGGAGTACCACTAAACTGTCGAATACCAGGATCAGTTGCTTCAGATTCTGTGGTACCTGTACCACTTGTGCGGCTGTGACCCCGATTATTGCTGTTGTCATAGTGCAAGGGAGGAGGAGGATGACGACGAGCATATTCATAAGCTCGCAGCAGCTCTTCTTGATTAGACGAACCAGATGTAAGACTGTGACTGTTGGGTGCTGTAGGGAGAAAAAAATATTATTTCATTACATCTGCATAAAACGGAATAAATTTTACACAGGACTACAATTAATCATATAATATTAAAAAATATTAAGCATTCAAAAGCATTTTTTTTAATTACAGCCATGAAGGAGGAAAAATCCAGAACTATAATAGCAAATACATTTTAATAAGCTATAAGTATTGTTACATAAAACATAAAAATCATTCAATTCACAAAATACCACCTAAAAATGTCTTACCTTGACTTTGATACAATTCTTCACTAGCTTTTCCACTTTTACTTGATGGAGGGTCTAAACTGGTCTGAAAAAGAGGTTGAAATAATAATTCACAAAAAGAATTTTTTTTATGTGGCTTTTAATCAAAAATAAATGCATTTGACAGTTTATAATCACCTAAAACTAAATCTATTTAACTTATAAGAATTAAATACACACATAGAATATTTTCCAAATCATACTCAAGACTTAAATTATTCCTGGCATGTGAAAATAAATAATGAAATCTACAGCCATATACCTGAAAATAAATTTTTGAATTCACTAAAAAATATTAAGTTAGTACTTCAAACAAAATTAATTTGAATGAATGATGCGATAACACTATTGGATATTAAATAAATTTTTATGGTATATAACCTGAGAGATATTAAAATTGCAACACCAAATAGGAATAAAAATAGTAAAACTTTGTTTATAACAATTTATATAGAGAAATCGAAGAGAGACATAATTAAATTTACGAACAATATAAGGAACACAGAAAGCACACTTAACAACAATGATTACTCCTGATGGCAACAATGGTTGCAATTTAGTAGAGCAATAAGTTATGCTGAGTTTATAAACGTGGTTAATTCATTCCATGCAGTTTCAACTCTATGCATGAGTTAGCCACTTCCCACACCCAGCTGTCCACAAGTTGAAAGCAGAAAGGACTGTTGGGTGTACAGATTTTTTATCAGTCGAAGACTAGGTGTTTATATTAGAGAATATTCATGTCACAACAGCAGTAAAGCAACTTTTGAACTGAAGAAATACAGAACACCAGAAGACTTGTGACTGTCACAAAGATTCCTCAATACTACTTTTTATCATCAGTGTAATTCCTTGACGTTCCTATCAATGAAAGCCTTGAACACTACATCAGTGCCAAAGATATTTTCCTACTTCAACCCCACAGTAGCTTTTTTCATCACTAATTGAGAAATCTCTTTGAGTACATTATTTTACAATACTATTCTCAGGGATTTCAGATATTATTGACAAATTATATGTAATGCAATCTCTAAAGGAAGAGATTTAGCTCACATGTTTGCAAAATTCTAATCATTTTAAAAACTATAATCCAAAGGTCGAAGTTCATTGTTAGGTGTTTTAACATCCATTGCAAAAGGACTTTAACATCCACTGAAAGTGGACTTTTATAGGTAGTAGTTCCTATTTACATGTTGATAGTGGAATAGAAAATTCTCAAGCATCCACTCTTATAGATGTACATGCAGAAAACAGTAAAGTATGCATCTTCTGTTGTTCAATGGAGGCCGGTATCGAACCCAAGACATTACGCTTCGAGAAGAACTGCCTTACCCCTAGGTAATAGTGAGTTTGAAAATAGTAAAAAATCGTAACATATGTAATAAAAGAAAAAAAATCTGATTTTAAATTTACAGCCATATTATTTCAAGCATTCACTCAAAGTTATTAAAGTCACACTATACTTTTAATTTGATTGGAATTTTTCTTTTCTTTAAAAAAACGTGGCTCATCTTTTCATTTGATAGTTGAATTATACAAATCTTTGGCAAACTCTCTTATCCACATTATTTTATATGTAAATGTTTTTTTTAAGGTTTGAACTGAAGCATCATCAACACAATTGTTAAACTGGAATTAAATATGAAGATCCAAGAAACTAATTAATAATCAACTGCAAATTTTATAGCTTCATTTTATGGATTTATACATTTTTTAAAATGAAATTTCATACTTCATATGTTCGTATCATCAATCACCATATTTCCAAATGTTGCTTGCAATGAAATAAATATTAATTTCTCATGAAACTCCTTATTATTAATGACTAGTGGAGATTTATTTAAAAAAATTATCTACACATTCATGCTTTAATCTTAGAAAATATCATAGCACTTATTATTTTTTCTGTAAGACATTGTTATGGTCTTTGATACTTTAAAAATGCAAGTATGGCAGTTTGCATTTTTGATTATGTGACCAGAAGATCCCTCATGTAGAATTGCTTAAAAAGCAAAAAGGCACAATGCTGATATTTATCTCTTCATTAGTCTATAAAGAAAAATTTAGAAATGCTGTAATAACTGTTGCCCTGCTGACAACCATTGCCAATAATAGTAATGAAATAACTATTCTCCTCTGTAATATCAATCTTGTCTCTTACACAGATGCTCGAAGTAGAATACTTTAAAAGGACAAAATGACCCAATATTGCTGTATTCTAAGATAGGTACAGAGAAATTTGTCAGTACAACAAATACACACAATATTGTTGTTTGTCACTCCATTTATCTTAAAAAACTTAAGAAAACAGTAATAATAATTTTTATGCTGGCAATTATTGCTGATGACAATGATTGCAAACTGTCAACAATTATTCCCCTCTGTATTTTCAGACATGTCATTTATGATGCTTGATGTAAAATCATTAAAAAAGGCAAAATGATGTGACATAATATTGTTGCTTGTCACTTCACTTATTTTTGCAAATAATTTTTTTTTCAGCCAATTTGACAATTATGAAATTGAAGGTTCCTTGCAGACTATTGTGAGCCTGCACATAAACCAGATTTCTGCCTTCAGATATATAAATTTGTTGTTTCTTTTCCTAGCTATTGTGTACTCTAATACCACTGTGATACTTTATAGTAATTAATTCTGAATTCATATAAAATCCATAGATTTCCGACCAAAAAAAGTATTAATGTTATGAAGCCAATTATACACAGGGTACTCAAAAGTCATTATGCAAACAATGATTCTAAATTAAAAACCTGTTCCATGTAATATCCTCTTTTATACTCATTGTTGACATAATTTACACATGCTTTGGTTACATGCTCTGGAGTGCTAAGCCTCAGTAGCTTCATGCTATCACTTGCTGCAAGCAGTGCAATCACTGCTTGCAGCAAGTGATAGCATGAAGGTGACCACAAGCATGGTGTAGTGACAAGTGATAGCATGGTGGGTGACCACTTTCTTCCTCACTGGGTTGCTGGAACTATGTGGTTTGGAAATATATCCCCATTAATCTATGATTTCCAAAATCCTTTCGCCGGGGTATCCTGGGTGTGGGTACCAGCTCAGGTATAACATTGTCACCTGACTGTTGCTCAAAATTAGAAGATACTAGCTTATTTAATCAATTATTCCTGATAACTTTAAGGGACAATGCAAGGCTCAGCAACACCACTTCTATGTTGTAGCAACAACATATTTTCTGGTACCAAGCCCAGAGTTACACTCTACCACTTAAAAGGAAGCAACCTAATGGTAGTTTTCATTTGAAAACAGAAAACAAGTTGAAGACTCCAATACTAGACCTGCCATCCAAAGAGGAATTATTTGACTTGGAGAACACTGTTATTACTGCTATATATGTAAATACTAGAATGCTAATCATTTTTACATACTTCTATAAAATATTTTTTGTGTAAATCTGGTACCTTCAGCATGTAGCTTCATGATGCAAAAAGTTCAGTTGCTAACAGTGCAGGCATCATCATGGATATTTATTATAGAAGTATCAAATAGAAATTTAAACATACAAGAAAAATACAATGTGTAGCATTAAAAATATATGAAGATATTTTTATGCAACTTCTCTCAAATTTTTTGTGAAATATGTTTGTTCATAAATAATTTAGGTTGCACTAAAAAAACTGTAATTAATGTCTAATTTTGAATACATATATAAGGAATAAAAACAAACCTTTGTTAAATAAGGCGGTTCTCCATGATGGACACTGAAAGTTTTAAACTCTTCTGTTTCACCATTGTCTTCTTCACCAGGAGGGGCAGGAAGCTGAAATGTGGCATAGGGGGCTATTTCATCCTCATACTCTGGAACAGAATGAGAGGCTACACACAGGATGATTCACTGTTCATTCACTAAGCCGATTTGTGTAATAATTTTATAGTAGAATCGAATTCATTCATTAAATCTCTTACAGTACATCTTGTTCCTTTGATACAGCAAGTTAAAAAGTAAATTATAGAAACTTAGCAATTACTGTAAATTTTCAGAAAAACTGCAATGATGTTTGCATTTAGAATAAAGTTTTTATCAGTATTGCATTTATAATGTACTTAAAATAAATATTCTATTATAGTGAATCGAAATCTTTGAAACTAATGCTTTTAACATCATGATCTAAATCTGTTGAAATTATATATTTAAATGAAGACATTATATGGTAAGAAACAGTATTTGATGGCATAATACACTGACTAGTTATGTTAAATTAAATTCAGGATTTGCAAAATTAGCGTAACACATGAAGAATTAAATTTTAAAAATGATGTAATCTACTGAATTTGAATCCTCAACATTTTACTCTTCAATTGATGATATAATTTGAAACTATACATGATATAGTTTGTTGGAATTATTTCTCTTATGTTATAATAAAAAAAATAAGGTTTTCCTTTTATTAAATACTTTTTTTAAAAATTTAATATTTTATTATTAAAATTTTCTTTATAACATACAGATATTATACTTCAATTTCTTAAGAGAAATCATAAATGCATTTAGAATACAAGTGCAACTTTATATTTAAGTTACTGGTTTCATTTTATGTATATTTTTTTAGATGAAATGTCATATATAGAATTTAAATCAAGATTTTTAGAATTGTTGATATTTTGTTCAATTTTAATTTTTAAGTCATTAATTTTAAGTGTAATGTTCACGATAAAGCAGTTTTTACTGGAACTTATAGTATAAATATTACAAAAATTGAAATTTTGTAAATTTATAAATAAATTAAAAACATAAATGTTTACTCAATCTGAAAATATAATCGAATCCTACAATAACTTATCAATATAGTTAATATGTTTACAATAAACAATGAAAACTAACAATTTTAAAATTATTACGAGCAAAATTAATTTTTTAATTACTTAAGGCAAAAATTTAGTTTTTGAGAATCATTCTGTTTTTTAATTTTCTGTTCATTTTATAATGGGTTGAAAATACTCACAATGACTAGTAGAAGGGCCAGCCTGCTGGCTATTTTGACGTGACTGAGGAGCACTATTTGTGGGAGCCACTTTTCGAACAGGGGATGAAAAATAGGACGGGAGATCTCTGTTGTGACTTTGCTGATTATGAGTTGAATGCCCATGGCCATGACCATGGCTATGGCGATTTGAAGACTCAGACCTTCCAGTTTTCTTATCCATATGCGCCATAAGTGATGTGGTGGTAGATACATCTGCTCTTGAGGAAGCATCTACAGATTGAATAAAAATTACTTACAGCTTGAGAATATAACTTAAAATGACCTAGCAAGAAAGCAAATTTTAGGAATTGTCAAAATATATAACTTTTAAAATGGAATTTTCTGCTTAATGAAGCTTTCAATATATGTACACTTGAGGAAAAAGAAAAAAAAAACTCATTTGGGTGTAGTCAGAAGTCCTATTTGATACTGTGCATCAAATGGGAATTGATATCCATTTGAAAATGCATATCAAATAAAATGAATGACGAAATACCCAAACATAGCATTTTAGCGTCCACTGCATAAATTGTCTTCCAGGAGGATTTTTCATAGACAGTGTGCTTGTTGATTTTCATAGATAGATTATTGTGTTATAAAAAATATCCCAAGAATTCATCCAAATGGATGTGTATGTGAAAGTCATATTACCCTCTTTTTAGACATCTCTGATTTAAATATTGATAAATATAACTGACTAATACTTAATAATAACTATAAGAAATTTCATAAAAAACTAATTAAATATTTCATACCAAAGTTTTATGTATTTTTTTTTTAAATTCTACAAAATAAATATTAAATTTACCTCTATAATGGTGTCCAGTATTTCGTCGCCTTTTGTACATTACTAAACACACAACTGCAACAATCCCAGCAATCAAAACTACTCCTGAGGAGGCCATTGAAACTAATGTAGTTGTATCCTCAAAAAAAGAAGTTGCTAATGGAATATGGCCTTGTGTTCCATGATCTGGCACCGGAAATGCTGAAAATTTTTCATTCATTAACATTTCTTAATACTTTTGTAATTAAAAAAAATGAAGTATGCAAAAATGATGTTAAAAATTGAACTTGTTTATATAATTTTTATTGGTTTAAAACATCACTATGGAATTAATTGAGGCTTAAAGGACTTTGTGCTTTATCTAATTAGAAATAAAGAAAGAGTCTCCTTTAAAGCTCACACAATACAATATTCTCTTGTAAAAGAAATGATAAGGAATCTGAAAATGAATTATAAGTTCTCATTAGTGTTATAATATTTTATTTGTAATGTTGGTTTTGTTAAAATAAAGTTATCAAGTGAAAGATCAATCGACTTTCAAAACAATGCATGTTATGTATTTAGTTTTAAAATATTTCATTTAAAAAGGAAACATACTAAAGTATTATGATTTTTGCAAATTTTTAAACTGCATTAATTTAAATAAAAAAGTAATATTGCAATTTAAAAAAAATTGTTCATTGCATGTGTCAAGATAAAATGATAAGATATAAATTATGTAGTAACATTTATCAAACTGGATAATGTTTACTTGATGATAAATAAACCTAATAGTTATGCTAAATATCTTATTTCTCCTGTTGTATAACAAAGAAATAAACTTTTTATTTTCACTCTAAATGCTACTAAAAATTATAAAAATCGATATTAAATTAATTTGTTTGAATACCTTTGGAGTGTCCCATTTTGAGAAGAAGATGATCAAAATTCTTTAAGTAGAAAATTCTTAATTTGAAATTTTTTAGACAAAATTAATTTTTCTTTTTTTTAAATCTTAGGTTCATCAAAGCTTTGTAAGCCACTTTAAACTTTATAAGAAGCATTAATGTGATACAAATTTACAAAATTGTAGATTTTCAGTAATTTACATTAAAATAAAATACATCAATAACACAAAACATTTTTTATTCAAAAAATAGTTACTAACTAACAAAATAGATATTTAAAATATATATTTTGTTTTAATTCTACCTATTTTATATGAACAAAAATACGTAAAACAGAGCATGAATTATTCAATTCAAATTTCGTATACCCTAAAAATACCTTTTGAGAAGACAATTCATTTAAAGTACTTACCATTGGTGTTGATTAAATTAATGACTTCATATTCGGCAGTGGTTGAGCCAGCAGCATTGTATGCAGTAACTTTAACAATGTAAGAGCTTTCAGTCGCCAGATCAGGAACAACCAACTGATGTTGCTGCTCTGGGTTTACATGATCAGCCAATACAGTCCATCTGTTATGACTCCGAGGACGATATTCAATGTTCATACGTATAATAGAGCAACCGCCACCTTGCCAACTTGACAGATATAGAACAATATGCGTAGAATTTGTAAAAATCATATCCTCTTGCTTTGGAGCCACAGGAACTGAAAACCAAAAATTCACATGTTACATCCCTGATATTGAAAAGTAACTAATATAGAAAAGTAATTAATAAGAATGTGGTCACCCTTCCAACCACTGCCTACAGCAAGAAATGCTTCATTTTGCTTATCTTAACAGGAAGTGGAATGAAGCTATTGAGCAACTGGAGCTCACATATAAAGAGACAGAGGAATTTGGTAAAAAATTAGTTTTAGAACTAATATTTATTTTTTCTCATTTACAAATTTTCAATTTTACAAAATATTTTATTGACCCCTATAAATTCGTAGTTTAGTGTATTTTAAATTAAAATAACTTTTCATCATCTTGCATAAATATTATGAAACAGTAACTATATTGCTAAAATGTCAATTTTTAATGAATGTGAGTTTTGTTATATTTAAAGATTTAAAACAAATTTAAGTATCTCTAATGTGAATAAAACACTATAAATTATAAAGTTCATTAAAAGAAATTGAATGAAATAAAAAAGTTACTAAATAATAAATAAATAAATACATAATATTATAAGATAAATGTATCAGATCAGATGGTATAAAAACATTATAATAATGTTTGTTTATAACAAGAAATAAATAACACAATGAGGTTTAAAATATTTAAAAGAAAAATGAAATTAATGAATTTGAATGCATCATTGTTAGTATAAATAATTAAATTAAAAATAAGAGTGAAATATTCCCAACTTTAGTAGCAAGTTATTTGCTTGAAAGTCTTCTATTGAGAATTGAAATTGAAAAATACCATAATTGAAAAATTAGCTGAGAGTGTGAATGTAAAATAATTTTAATAAATATTAAATATATGAGTAATTTGAGATTGTCACTACATGCTTAGAATAAGTGAATGAGAAAATGAAAAATAAGTTCATGTTTAATGTTAAATATAATGCAAAAAATATCACGTTTGTAAAGGGGAAAGGTAGAAAAAATAAAAAATTTTACAACTAAAAAGAAATCATAAACAAATCTGCTAAATTGATGCTTTTGAGATGAAAAAGGCAATTACTTCAAGCATGATATGAATACTGAAATTATAACATCCTATTAATGTATTTCATTTAGTATTATATATTTAAACAATCACCCAGATATAAAAATGAAGACTTCTTTATCACTAAATATACTTCAATCTATTTAAATTTATATTCAGCATACTGGCAGTTATATAAATTTGATTAAAAAAGCATATTAACAATAAATTTCAAGCTTAATAATTAAAGAAATTCAATGTATTTTACAAAGTATTCATCATTACTATATATTCGTTCACAAAACTAAGAAACAATAAATATAAGTCTAAGTCACAAAGATTTTAATTCAAATACTGGGAAGTAAGTGGTATATTTGCAAATTTAACAATAACAATTATTCATTTCTGAATTTATTATAAAATTTTAAAAAATAAGAAATGAAATTGAAATATTGAATCTTCTTTTTAAAGCATGCCTTTTTCTAAGAGAACAAGCTAACAAACTTCAGAATAAGTTTATTTAAAATATTTTTATTGAATCAATCAATACAAAAATGTTAATTATTTTCTAATCAAGTGATAAAAATCCATATGTAATATATTAGAGTGTAACTGTAAGAAATTCATATTGGTATCTATAAATATAAAACTAAATTTAGCAATGTTTTTAAACTGCACAAATAGATAACAATAATTTTCGCTGGATAAGAAGTAACTATTCAAAGATTCTAAAATCTAATATATACTTAAATATGAAATAAATTTAAAACAGATAGTTATATTAGGTTCCTAAAATAACTCAACAGATATCAACCCAATGACATTCTTAATTTTCAATTTGTTTAAAAAAAAACATTCTGTAAGGATAGAAATTATCTAATTTTCGCTGCAAAATCTGAACATAAATAATACATCAGTATTTATATATATATATTATGTACATACATACACATGAAAAAAAATAATTCAATTTTTTAAAATAAGTTATGCCATTCTTCTTTGATCAAATTAATATATTATAAAATAATCCATTCATGTCATAAATAAGCATTTAAATAGCTTACCAGAACCTTGAGTTTTGAACGAAATAGGGCTGCTTCTTTCACCTTTTCCTTCACTGGTGAGGGGGACAACATATAATTGATACTTAATACCACATTCAAGGCCTTCTAATTTATAAGTATGGTTTTTGCTAAGTAATCTTCTTTGCTGCCACTCTCCGCCTTCTGCTTTATAATGTAATTCATAACCTGAAAAATATAGTTTTTCTAATTGAACAACCATATAAAATAAGTCATTAGCATATATCAAAAGAACATTAAGAAACATTGATGCTGCATAATGGATAGAATGACTATGAAAGTTTTTGAATATTCTTTTAAGAAATTTTGACAATCATGCTAGCTTTGAATCTTGATTATAGATTATCCAATTTTTTTGAATACTTCCAATGAATTGTTTTTTATTCTAAGTCACTGTAAATTAAAATATTGGGAAATTTGAATGAATAACTAAATAATCATTGATTTTGTTTATATGGTATTTTAAATATATATACAAAAGTATATTTTGCCTTTTTTTTAAAAAAAAAAATTCTAGTCCAATCACAGAGCAAAAATGAATATAAAGTAAGAAAAAAATAATATTATAAGTATATAATGACAACAAAAATAATGGTATTAAATATATCTTTAAATATATAGCACATAATATTTCACATTGTTTACTTTAAACAAAATTTGAAAAATCAAAATTTGTATAAAATATTCTTGGAAAAGTACACAAAATGAGCAATACTATATTAATATACATGATTTAATATTACTTCAACTTTACAGTCTGAATGTGTTCAAAAATATAAAATAGAAAACATATATATAAGTAAGATACAAAGAGTACCACAGTTAAGTTCTATCACATTCCTTTAATTTCACGTGATTATAGCAATGATCATGAAAAGATGTTGAAGTATAGAAAAGTGGCATTTTGAAACAAAATGAAATTACTCGTAACAATCCTAGCAATAAAATTGAAGATGAAGTGATTCTATCTTAAAAACTACATAATTTGAAAAAGCTAGTTGCAAAATTCTTAAGCAAAATGTGAAAAAAGAGAAGCATTTAAAGATTAAATTTGTATTGTGAATGCATGAAATTAGATTGAGCACCGCAGGCTGGGGAGACAGAAGCTTCATTTTCCTGCATAAATTCTTTTTGCACATTTCATGAAGTAATTACAATCAATATTTTAAAAGGAATGTAAGTGAGAAAGAAAAACTTTTCATTATAATTAGATAATGGTTTACTCAAACTGGTCAGGTTATACAAGTTTTGTTTCAATAACCTATTAAAGGTTATATTATTAGACAATTCAATAGGATGATGAAAATTCTAAGCATATGAGTTTATATAAAACTTATAATGTTAATTAAATCAAAGGAATAAATACACACACAAGAATTTATAATTCAGCACTATCTGTCATATTATGAATGTAAAAAGGGATGGAATTTTGAATGCAGAATTGGAATAGTATTACTTTTCTCACGAATTCAGTATAAAAAACAGCAAAAATGAAAAAATTTCATAATTTATATGAATGGAATTTTGATCTATCAACAAAAATATAAAGACATATTTCTACATGTAGAACAATTATATATTATAAAATTGAAAGTAAGAAAGCAGAAATAAATAATAAAAAATTTAATCCAAATCACTTTTTTTTAATTTTACAACTATGCTGAGTATATAAGAAAATATGGATGGATATTTATAAGAGAATTCCTACAGTAAAATTAGAATAATAATTTAGTAGCAGCAAATGAAAACTTTTAATAAATCACTTGGTCTTAGGTCATTATCTTAGTAAGTTATACAAGACAATCATAACTCTAAACAGTCTACTTCAAGAGAGATGAAACTGCACAGGTGCATATAAGATAATTCAGAAGCAACTTGGAGCTTTCTGACCCTTTTAAAAATATCCCCATTGATTATATGGAAAGTAATATATGACTAGCATCATAGTTAGCCCAGTTTCGTTAGATTTGTTTTTCTTTCTGATTTTTATAAGTTATTTCAGGAACCTGTTGATGCCTCTGTTAGAAATGACAATCATACCCACAATGATATTTGATATTAAAATAACACATCAGTAAGATTTTGACTGAATTTCTTAATAAAATTGCATAGCAGATAATATCAAATATGTGAAATCTGATTATGTCATCTCTCTAAAAAAGAGCTGACACCTGATAAACATTAGTAATGTATAAGAAAGACTCTTACATGCTTCTAAATTAATTTTCTTTAAATTTCCATTGGAAAAAAAATATCAAAAATTTATCTGTACCTCATTAGAAACTAAACAATGAGACAGATTAACATTGTAAAGAATCAATATATCTATTATATCCAATAATAAAAGATAAGGATTTTAAAATAAAATTATATATTTAGTTTGATAAAAATATTTAATAATAATCATTTTCATAATAGAAAACAAAATTTTCCAACTAATATTGTAGAACTTACAGGACAATTTATTTATAAATTAATCATTCATAAATCACTTATAAAAAGTGCACAAAACGGTTTGAAAGGAAAAAAGACAACAATTTACAAATACCTCTAGTAATAGCTTTTTCTCTTGATTGTGGAAGTTCCAATAACACAGAAGTTCCAGTTGTTGATAAGACTTTTACTTGTGGTATATGAGAAGGAACTGAAACATTTTAATAAGTAATTAAAGCATGATTAACATTGTACTAACATCAACTGTTCCCGATAAATAATATAAATAACAAAAAAATATGTTGTTTATAAATTGCAAGTACAAAGGTTTCTGGAAGAACTTTCATGGTCAATATTGACATGCCTCAGTGAGGTGAATTCTCAGGTAAACTCCCAAAAAACGTGCATTAAGAAGGAAGAAGAAGTTCAACAATTCCTGTTATAAAATAATTACTGGCCTTGGTTAAGTTATTCAGTAATTTGATTAATTACTCAGTAATATATTCGTTAAATTACATAGCACTTGGGATTGACACAACTATATTTCTATGTAATATCTAGTATTTTTTAAAAAAAACTGATATTTTAATCCTTATTCTTCATATAATCATAGTTATGTCTTTTTACAAGGTTACTTGTTAGGAACAAGTAAGGTATTATACATAGTAAAAAATATAAAAAATGACATTTATTCAGTTTACAGAATACAAGTTGATTCTATTCAAATCTTTGACTTTTCTTATAAAATAACTCATTTCATCATTCATTTGATTTGATAAGATCTAAATGCAGCCTGTATTAACAGTAGTTTCTGAGCTATGCAGATTTATTAAAAGTCAAATTAATTCCTAGACATTTCAGTATACCGTTCAGATTTCTACAAGCCATATATATATTCTATCTTTTCTAACTCTTTTTTGATATTTTCCTATATTTCCTCTACTTCTCTTTCCATTTTTTCTAACACATATTTTGTTTCCTTCTTTTCAAAATATTCACTATCTATAAGTGATTTTTTTACATCTATCTATAAAATAGTCAGAACCACATCATTTTCATGGAGTCACTTTTATTTGCCAATGAGTTTTTTATTTTAGAAAAGTGCTGCCGGCAATAGATTTTAAATTTCTGTGATAATTGTGTGAAATTTTGCAATTAAAATAATAATAATTTAAGTTATGAATATTCATTATTTAATCTAAAATTTAGAACATAATTCATAATAATGTTTTCCTAAATTAGATAAATTTTTTGCAAATAACTGTAATTATATAATTTAAAAATTTTTCATTTATTGATGGAATTTAATATGATTTTCGAAGTTTTTACTTAAATTTTTTCAAGAATTACATATGGATTTATGAAGAGATTTTAACATTCACATCCCATGGTAACACTTAATTGAGAACTTTATTCAATCAGGTTTTTAAAAAATGATTTTATCAATGCATTAAAATAAGAGCATATTTTCATTATGAGCAATATTAAAATTATTGTTACAAAATTGATTTTTTAAAGAGACATAATAATTGAAGTCTAATCTATTCTGACTTTTAAAATTTTAATCATATCATTTTAAAGTAAAAATTTAAAATTATGGAATATTTTTTAAAATTCTTTTAATATAGTATATTCTAGCTAAAATGTATCTTTATAAATGGAGACAACAAGTTAAAGATATTATTAAAACATTTTATGTAAAAATACTGTATTATATAAAAATACTGTATTTATATAAAAATACTGTATTTATTATATAAAAATACTGTATTTATAAAATATTTATAGAACATTTTAAGCCTTCATTGTTTGAAAAAAATTTCCCAAATAAGATATTTATAAAAAGTTAATATATTTGAAAATCAAATAAAAATTATCTTTAAAAACGAAAAAATTCAATTTAAATTTAAATATTTAAGTAATAAGCAATTTGATTTTAAGTTTCAAACTATATAGACAAATCAATATATTTTAACAAAAAATTAATATTTATGAAGCAAATTGAATGTAAAAATGTTAGAAAATAAAACCAATAGTTACATGGTGATAAAAATAACATGTAAGAAATAAGTTTTTCTATTTCATGGAAAACTCTTTCTTAAAGTTTTCTGCGAAGCTTTGCAAGATATGCTGAAGGAAGATGGTTTGGAAAATAAATTTGTGTTTCTGAATGAAATAACTTTAATATTTTTAATAACGTTTTTTTGATTTTGGGACAGGGGAAATCTAAGTATGTTATAGAACACAAATAAAATTTCATCAACATTTTCAATGTCATTTCCAGCAATATTTTTTCCTTTTTCATATTTAGAGGTGCATTCACCAACATATATAATCAAAACTATTTTCCAGTTGAAGAAAGTGAATTTTCTAGTCATTCTAGAACAAGATGGTGGTACTTTAAAATATTGATATAAAAATTAATTAGTTCTTGTTTGATGGAACAAATGAAAGAAAACTCATTGTTGAATTAGGGTTGCTGCATCACGTGGTATTTGAATTAGCACCAATATATACCCCTATACCAAATCCAGGCACCGGGATGTAGGCAGATTTAGGCTTTACCAATAACATAGAAGCTGTTGGATAGGAGAATATAGAAGCAAAGACCAAGCAGAAGACACCCAATACTCAACTGGCTACTCCCAAAAGTACCCTGAAGTATCACTTCACTTCATGAACATTACGACCATCACCAATATAACATGTACCAGCCACAGTTAGTGAACACAATGAATCTTCAGTAAAATTGGGATTTGATGTCACTACCTTCTGGTAATGAGAACCAAGGGCATTTCTGTCTCTCAAGCAATGTTGCATTTCCAGCAATAAGATTTCCAAATTTAATCCTTTGTAGTTTTTTTTTAAAAAGATTATTTTAAAGGTAATGTTTGTGTTCTCATTTCTCTATGATTTAGAATAACTGATGGAATGGATAACTGAAGAGCTCAAATTGCTAGAAAAAGATAAATTATTATGAGTGTCACAAGAACTGGAATACCAATTGGCATTTGCCATGTCACTAGAAGAATACACAGGGAATATTTATGGAAATTTAAATAATTATAGTTAACTATGTTCCATAGTTATATAACATATAATAAAAATTGAAAATCTGATTTATCAAAACAAATTAACTAAAAAAGCATTCATTGGACAGCTTTCATTTTGTCTTATTCAATATATAATGTATATCATATTGCCATTACATTATAATTAACACCATTTACCATATTTTATTATCATCACTAAATACTAAATTTCATTCATCATATTATCATTAACTTTTTAAAAATCATATTTTTAGATAAAATAAGAACAAATAATTCCAGATATCATGAAATTAAACCAATATAAAAACAAAAATAATGCATTCTAAAACACCAATTATTAAGGTTTTAAAATTTTTACACTGAAATTTTAATTTTCAAGTGTTTTTATTTTACAACTTATGCCATAAATCTTGATTATCTTCTGTATAATGTTTTGTTATCTGAATTACAATTTAAAGATTTGAAATCTTGTGCTTTACATTTAAATAACCATTATATATAAATAGTAATAATTCTTACAACAATTTAATATACCAAAGTAATCTGAAGAATTTAATGATTACTTAATCTTTTGCATGTGAAATGCAATATTAAACTAACATATAAATAATATGCTTATTTATAATCCTGTAATATTTTAGAAAACAACCACAATGCTCTAAACCTTGTTCATAAATATTCAGTTACAAATTTATAACATAGAAATTAAATATTATTAAATAGTTCTATTTAAGCATCTTTGACAATAAATAATGTACTTAATACAAACAATTTAATATTAATTTAGTTTTTAAAGGAAGTTGAAAATAATTACACATACCAGGTTCTGTAAATAGAAAGTCCGTAATGAAGCATGAAAAAAGGAAACTCTGTTATTGCATTCTGTGCAAAATTAGAAACTGCTACTTAATATAAAAAATTAAAATTTGCATTAAAACACACATGTAAAAAAATATTTGAATAAATCAATGAAATCATGTTTGCAAATATAAATAAACTTGTGTATTAAATGAATATTGCATCACAATGCTAAAATACACAAGTCATGAAAAGTAAGACATTGTGACAATTAAGTATAATTTAACGTTTAGAAAATTTACAGGAAATTTTAAAACATTTTTCACAAGAATTTACAAAAGAGTTTGAAAACATTTTTTCATACGCAATTTGAAACATCATTTTTTAAATATAGCGAATAAATGACATATCTCTTGCAACATAATTAATCTAAAATACATAAAAAATATGGTTTATATAATGCTAGCTACCCATATTTTGAATTTGATGAGACAAATTACATTCTGAAAAACTCTAATTTATAAAATATTTTATTTAGGTTTTTAAATTATTTTATAACACTAAAAAGTATAATAAAGTTACATAACATAAAATACCTGTGACAGCAAGAGCATAAATTATTTCATCTGCCCCATGCCGATTTTGAACTCTACAAGAATAATTACCGCTATCTGTCACCTGTAGTTTCCGAATTACTAATGCACCATCAGAGTGGACTTCTATTCGGTGCAACTTAGGTAGAGGCTCACCCCTGTATCAAAGAACAATTATAATAGACACTTTAGCAGTTAGAAAACAATTATCTACTTTTAAAAATAAAAATGCATCAAACACTCAACAAAAAACTAAAAACAAATATGATTTTGTTTAACATTTTATAGTAGAAGTATAAAAACATTTTTAAAATACTGTATTTAGATAATATTAGTTTTTGATACACATAAATATAGATATTCTTTTAACCATTGTATTTCATCCTAAAATTTCATAAACTTATGTTTTGCAATTTTATTAATTACAAAGAAACTGAAGCATTATATAAAAATGATTAAAGAATATTCCATTTAACTCATTAAAATAAAGTCTAAGCAAGTAAAATATTCTCTCAAAAAGTTCTTTGCTTAGTTAATTTTAAAAGCATGAAGAAATGTTTTTCACTATAATATTTCAATGTTAATATATTTTCATTTTACAGTAAAGACGTTTATACCATTATAATAAGAAGTGGCTTTAAATAATCCAGCAAATATTCTGTAATCCATATATAAAAAATGAGACCTTTTTAAGTGTTTCAGAAGTTAAATTTAATATTATTAACAAATTACTTTTTTTTTACTTAATTGATCATTGTAAATAATAATAACATTAATAATGAAAAAGGAATTTTATAACTTTAAACAAATTATTAGACATTGCAATAGAAAGAATTTTTTTTTACCTGAATTAGATAAAAAAATAACTATCATTACTTGAAATATTAAAAAGCATAACATATACAATAGAAAGAAGAAAGAAATTAAATATGATATTGACAATATTAAAAATATTTCTAGATTTAACTAATAAAATCATTTTGCAATAAAACTCACAGCAAAAATAAAAATAATAGAGAAAAGCCTATAATCTTAAAAATTTCTAAGAATTAAAAGATCTTACAATATATTGAAGCAATTATAATAATATATCTCTCAACAATGACAACTGAGTTTCAATTAACAACAGAAATAAAATTCTAAAATATTTTTGATAAAAAACCCTATTTTACATATAAAACAGATTATACAAAAGATATTAACATAATTTCATTACATAATAATTTATAATAACAAAATTTAATAATATCATACACATATCGAAATGACTTAAGTCACTTTTATTTATTCAGTACCATAAAAGAAAGTTTATTTTACAGAAATTCAATGTAGCAAAATTTTAACTATTCAAACTTCGTTTATCCAAATTGCCTTCAGAATTTCAGAAAGATGAATTCGAGTGAAGAGAAGGAAAATGAGAAAATGGAAAAAGAACTCAGAAAAACAAAAGGCAAGAAAAGGAAGAAGTTAAGAATTGGGATGTCAATTGAGGAATTCAGAAAAATTCTGGATGTCCATAAGTTATTGCTGAAGATACAGGAGAATGGATTAAGAGTCAGAACTTGGATTTCAAATTGCAAATGTCAAGAAAGATGACCTTAATGACCCAGTTGAAGAAGACACTGGCCTATCAGCTAGTAACATATTTGGCGGCTTTGTAGCTGCTTTGAAGTAGAATCAGTGTCAGTCCAAATGAGATCCATGCAAATTCTCAATGTCAAGTGGATGCTCAACTTGGCTGCCTGAAAACAGATGAAGGCGGTGAAAAAAGTTACTCTAACCAAGATATTCAGCACGCAATGCCTTTCATTTATAGATCTGTACATACATACAATTTCAATGAAGAGCACTTGTAAGTATGTTAACAAGTATAAAATTTGCTTTTTGATTTAATTGATTAAAAGTTATATTTCTTTAAAAATATGTAGTTTTCTCCCATTTTTCTGCTGATCTATCAGCCGAATGGTTAGCCTTCTTACCTTCAGTTCAACAATTCATGGGTTCGAATCCCACTTTGGGTATGGATGTTTGTAGTGGTTCGGAATCCACGTTAAGCTGTAGGTCCCGGTCTAATTAGCCCTCATGTGCAAAAAATGATTGTTGAGCTACAACCCAAATCCAAATCTAAATCTCCCATTTTTCAACATAAAACAGTTAAAATGGACCCTTTAAAAAAAATCAAAATAATTGAATTTTTGATTACTTGAATGGTATTTCAGTCTAATTGATTAGGATTATCGAAGTTTTATTGTACCAGATTAAGATAGATCACAGGAACTATGTTAATAAAAGGAATTATATTTGATACGTTAAAAACTCTACCAATAAATATATATTTTAAAAATTAGTGTTTGTTTTTCAAATATAATGCTATAAAAATTATATTCAAAATTTATTTTCATACTAAAATATAATATTAGAAATGATTAAGTCTATTTGTCTTTCCTTATTTTATTTATCAAAGAAATTTAATATTGGAACCATTGGCAATGAAATATATATCTCAAACCAATTTTAAGCTAATCTCAACTTTATTCGAGGAAAATATTTCCAGGATAAAGCTTTACAATAAAGTAGATACCATAGAGTATAAGTGATGAATTAAAGTATATATTTTTTCACAAAACATGCTGAGATAAATTTCATCATGATGCAGGGGTATGGCAGCATTCTTCTGAACATGAAGTCCTGGGGTTATTCTCAGCCACTGTTAAATAATGGGTGATGGATGTTGTGCTTCTATTTTCTGTGTACAGGCCTATTGAGGTGGGTGCTTAGTATTTTTGAGTTTCCGCTTTTGTGACACATGAATATCAACAAAAAAAAATCTTTTTAGAAATCAATTTATGCGGTAGATAGTAAATGTCTTCGACCATTAGGTTATCTACTAAACACTCTCAAAATATACTGAAATAAACAGGAACGAATTTTTTCATATTTTTAACTGTGAAACTATTTTAGAATAAAATGGAAAAGCCATTTTTCTAGCAACATCAAGTTAAACAATTGCTATTTTTATCTGTTCAAAACAAACAAGAAATTCATGAATAATACCAACCGCAATTTCCATTCTCTTTTAGGAACAGGAGAACCAACAGCTTGGCAAGTAAGAACAACTTTATCCCCAGGCACTGTAATAATAGTTTCGCCAAAATCCATTATTCGTGCAGGAACTGAAGAAGATATTTTAAATTAAAAAAATTAAATACACTTTTCCAATTTATTAATTTTTATGAAAAAATAACACAACACTTCAATATTTACTACACAAAAAAAAAAAAAAAACTAGTTTACAAATGGGTGTTTCCAATCTAATAACTTGTAATGTATTTGAAAAATATATAAAATATTTTCAAATAAGAATACTTCAAAAATATTTATAAACAAATAAAAACAATTATAGCAAACATAAAATTTTATAAATTATTTTTAAAATTTTGTCATAATTAAAAAATTTGTTCTACTCTATATCAAACTGTGTTTTAATAATTTAACCATTATATATACCTATTTACAGTTTCTTTTTCATATAATTACTTAATAGTTCAATAATTCAATATACTTAGGTTATTATCTTATATATGAGTATGTGTGTGTAGATAAAATCGAAAGTTTTAGTTATCACTCTATCTTTATATTCCTGAATTAAACATCATCTAATTTTAATGTAATTATTTTTTGGATTCTAACATCATAATATTAAATTTTCCATTTCATACCATTATTCAAACACACAGCACAATATAATTTTATTACACATTTCTAAATTTCTGAATCAGCATTTTTCTTTTTATTTTTGAAATCTAATAGACTGTGAGTAAGCCATTGCTGACTAGGACTTGGAGCAAGAGGGATAAATTTGTAATAATCTAATCAATATTTTTATTTTTAAATCTGATTACAAAATACTACATTACTATATTTTTTTGAGTCTACCTTCTTTCATTCCTACATTTACTCAAATATATACTATTTTGTACAGTATTAACTGAATACATATACAGATATATAATAGTAAACTAACCCCTACTACTTGTAGTCTGGGAAACAACTCTCGTAGGTTCTCCTTCTCCCCTGGCAGTGGAAGCTGTAACCCAGAATTCATGGCGAGAGCGGTCCGGAAGTCCTGACACTTTGTACTGATACTGGTTGGATGGAACTCTGATTACAGATTCATTCTACAATTAAATGTAAGTGAAATTTCCTTAAAAAATGTGAAATTTTTATTAAATTTAAAGTATTTTCTACTTGACTGTAAAATATAATTGTTTAAATGTAAGCTTAAAATTAATATAACGGAAACTGCTAATTGTTAAATAAAAGTTTTAAGAAATTCTATGCAATGTTTATAATATTTAATAATAATACAAATAAGTTTTTTTCTGGACTTGTAAGATTGTTAAGATATTTTTTGTGTAAGGTTATATAACTAAATATAAATACAGATTTTCACATTAAATTAATAATTTCAATAGATTAAACCTATGAAAGAATGTATAATAGAGATTATTTTTCTAAAAATGCATACTATAAAATGTGATATCTTAAAACTAAAATATTTTACAGTAAAAAATAATGATTAAATTGAGAAATGTATAAAAATTTATTATTTAGAAAATAACATAGAAGTTAAGATGTAAATTTTGTCAGAGAGTGTTAAATAAAATTCCTGTAAAGTTAACAAATTAAATTGAACAATCATCCTATACCTTGGCACCACTGGATAAGCTACGCCAGTATAAAGTAAACTTTGTAATTAAACCATTTGAATGCAAAGGTGGCTTCCAGCTAACAAGAACAGTATCTGAAGACATAACAACAGCTTTAATATCAGCCGGAGGCCCGGGAACTAAAAAAAAGAAAAAAAAGATCATGAGTTATATATAATTAAAATCAAACTAATTATTATCTAAATGCATTAACATTAATATAATTTTAATTTCTTTGCTCAAAGAAAATATCAAGAAGAGTTTTAAAAAGATATTGTAATTCTTTATTATTACATTATTATGGCACAAAAAAGATAAATGAGATTAACAGGGAAAAATAAACTACAAATAAGTTAAACACCAGGAAAATGTTTTAAGTCAATGACACCATTTTTTCCTACACCAGTAAGATTTATATAAAACATACAATTTCATACTCAATATTGGATAATTATGTGTACATAGCACAGCCCTTCCTGTAAATCGTATTCAAGTAAAATATAAATTGAAATTTGAATGTGAAACTCTGATTATAACCATATTTCTTCAAATTTTATTAGATAACTTGTACATTATTGCAATTAGAGAAATTAATGATATAAATGTTAATAATAATTTCTAATACAATTTCAACAAAATGCAATTTCTTGAATTTTAAGTCATTTTACAAACTACACTTTTTTCTAAAAGGAAACGTTTAAATGAGGAAATTTTATAATTTAATTATTGTTTGCTTTTTTTACGTGTTTTATTTTTCTGAAATGCATAAGCACATTACACAGTGAAATGTAAATTTCAACATCATAGAAGATAGTCTCATTACTTAAAATAGGAATAAAATGTATCATGACTAAGAAATAAATTTGCTATATTAGATTTATTAATAATTTACCCTACTTTTTCAAGTATACTTAATGCTAACTAGAGAATTATTATGAATTTTGGAGCTTTGAAATACACATCTTTCACACTAAAATTATTATTTCTGAATCATTAATATTTAAAATTACTTAAATTTTTTCACTGCGGTAAAAAACTTCTCAAATTAATTACGAAAAAAGCATAAATTGAAATAAAAAATTTTAAGAAAAATTTTTAAACATTCAAAATTTGAAAGACAAATTAAGATTTTGATAGTTAAAATATATAGCTAAAATAGCGAAGAATTATAAAATATTTAATGAACAGATAGTCCCTATTGCATTCCTTTACAAAGAAAAAAGCTTTTAATTAACAGCACATAAATTTTTAACACTATAAGTAGAGCTTACCAATTTTGTGCTAAGCCATTGCAATATTTCAATAATTTAATCAAGGCAATTATCTTTGTAAAATACACCTTTTGCACTATAATTAAATTGCTACACAATCATACAAAACACAATTCTGTCATAGGTTTGAGCTTGCTCATTTATTTGCAAACTTACATAAATTAGGAAGTTTGAGCGATCTAATAAACTAATTCTCCTTTAAATTAAATTAACACGTCTCCTTCTGAGGCTTGAGTGGTTACCAGGTGTGTTGTCATGTGAGGGACTAGCCAACATTCTTTATTTTTTTGTGAAAGGACAGCTTCAAGTAAAGCCATGAACAAACTCTGTTACCTTGGGACATGTGCGAACCGCTAGGGTATCTTACTGTATCCAATAACTCAGGCAGTGCTGGTACTTTTTTCTTACTTCTTGAGAACTATAATCTTAGTTTTATGGCTGATAAAATACTTTTAACTTTCTGAGAATTATATTCCTTGCTTTATGGATGATAAAATACAAAAAACTAAAGATACTGTTCATGTAGATAAAACCTTTGTAGTAGATCTGTCTTCACTAGGTAAGGAAACCCACAGTAAATCAGCTGATGTAATATAAATGGCTTTTTTGACAGAAATGTTAAGTACTATAGGTAGAAATAACCTCCAGTCCTTTCAGCTCTAATAATGCCATAGGACATAATGGAAAGGATTTACATATTTTACATACCTTTTGAGGTTATCTTCTCCTCTGGAAAAGAATGAGAAAACAACCCATTTAATGATAATATTGGTTCTCTTATCTGGTTCACAAATGAATCAAAGAAAGATAACCTCTAAGGTCTAGGGGAATCACTCTTAACCGTTTCAATAGGACTCGGGAGGTAAGCCATTGTATTTCAGACTGGAGTATTTGCTACAATAGTTCCTTTGTAAATTTAAGCATCACCAGGGTAAGCAGATTCTTATTTTTAAGGACAGCCCAGTAGCTTGATTGACTTTTAAATCTTTTCCAATTAATTAAAAAAAATTGTCTTGGAATAATTTATATGAACTCTGGCTACTAACAATAAGTTAATTTTTATCTGAGTGCTTGGACGCATAGGTATAGAAGGCAATAAAATGACTGACTTGTGAAACTGGGATCATCTTATCCAATTGGTGCCAGGCTTTTCTGTGACAACTATTAAAGATATTCTTAAATATTCTGAAGATGAATGATGCTTGGCTTGAATCTTCTTACACATAAAAAGCATCATTTATAAATCATCTACAAAGATTGTTGCTGAAATTCTTAGATGCCCAATAAAGCAGCTACAAACAATTGTGCAACTTATCATTGAACATTACTATGTCAGAAAATTTAGAAATTTAGAAAATTTCACAATATAGAACTGTTTATCAAGACCTTGTATGTAAAAAATACTACAAGCAAGAGGAAACGGCACATCCTAATGTATATGAATGTGATGCCTTTATTTGATTATTCACTTTACGTACTCTTGATATTAAAGAAGTACACCTTAGCTTCATAAGGGGCTTAATTGAGGGTTGAGGCCCGAATAGATGGAGAGAAGTCCTTTTGGATTTGGTTGGATTGGAAACTTGGTACAATATTCTTTAGCAGAGATGTCTTGACTTTCAAAACCAATTAAGAAGAACGGCCACGCTTGATACAACATGTTTACAGAAACCAAAATTGAAAATCTTATTCAAAAATATCCAAAACAAGTTAAAAATTAAATTTTGTAATGAAACAATAAATTCTTTTCTTTTATATGGAGTAAATGTTAAACACACACTTACACACACACACCATTTACTAGAAAATAAAATTAATGGATTCCAAACAAAATGTTTTAGAAGGATTATAAGAATCTAGACACAAAGTCTGCTTTGTTACAACTAACCATAAAAAGAGGCATTGGCAATAGATTGAATATATCTTCAGAATGAAATAAGTTGATCTTAAAATAATATTGCTTTTATGGTTAACTGGTACATGCAGAAAAAGGACAACTAAAAATAATTTTTAGATTTTTAGACTCATGATTCTAAATGTAAGAAATAATTTTGGATGGGACAGCTGGGGACTAGCCATAAAAGCAGCCCTGGATCAGAGAAGGGATGAAAAAACTCATGGCTTCATGCAACACAAGATTACAATGAATTACAAGGCAAAGTAAAAAAAATTTAAACATATATTTTTATTCAGAATGATGATATTAATTTACATTTTCATAAATTAATGATATGTAAATTATTTTATAATGTTACTGTTGTTTCCAATACTGGACTCTTAACATTTTCACAATAAGGACTGCAAGGTGCAAAATTGATGGTACTTTTATACATAGTGAGTATCCAGTGTCTGTACCATTGTGATCCCAAAAATGGGCCCATGTAGTTTAGAAGCAGGGACTTTTAGAATTGGCCAGATGTCTGGTTTCATATGTAGGCCATTGCAACCACTATCTATTTTATATGCTACAACTACTATTAGTAGGTAGGGTCGGAATTCAAATATACAACATTCCAATATCAAGAATGATGGCTTAACCAATTAGAACAACGCAGCTGATTTTTACCACTACCAGTTTAAAATGTTTGAGCAAAGCTAATTTATCACAGAGAAAATAGAACCAAGAAAAAGATTGATATATACTAAAGTATGAAGTGTACTAGAAACTAAAGGCAGTTGGAAAGCTTATGAAATCATAAACAATGCTTACCATCTTCCAGGGTAGAACAAAAAATGGGATCACTTCTCACTCCAAAACCCTTTTGAGTGAAAGCCATTATTATCACAGTATAATTAGTAAACTTATGTAAATTTGTTAATTTTATTTCTTGCTCTGACACAGTTCTTTCTTCATATTCTTCATCTCCTGAAACAAAAAATTTAAAATATTTTAGCTTCCTTTAATATAAGTAAAAGATTATACATTAAGTAAAAGTAAATTAACTTTTCTTGTGTAAAATAGAAGAAATTTCATTTATACTGTTACATATAGTTAAAGATTTGCACAGCAGCAGACTCAGTTATATGTGAAGAAGTCTTTTACATTCTGAGTAATCATTTCATTCCAAAGCCTTTTTTCATAACAATATTTAATATTAACAACATAATGCAGAATATTAAAATATGAATAAAAATTGACATAATTTGTTAATAAAAGGTATTAATTGAAAGAAATGTAATAACAAAACATAGAGATTTTCATAAAGTTAATAATTTTTCCAATTTAATTTTATATTAAAAAGATTTGAGAAATATTTTTTATGAAATATGCTCTAATATATCTGCTGAATAGACTAAGTAACACAGTTGAATTAAATTCTATTCTCAACAATCTAACACATTAATAGATTTCTTATTTTGCAAATACCAAACATGAGCTCTTAAGCCATTAGTTCATAGGTTCTCCAATTGGTCTATGGATTGGTATAAGGATAATTTTAGCAATGCCCTTACACTGAGAAAGTACAACAAATTAATGTTCAAAAATCATAAGCTGAATAGAGAAACAGAAAATAGATAAAATAGTTTGGGAAATCCACCCCTAGTTAATTCTATAGAAGTTGTCTTTCAAATAGTGATACCCAGTCACATGTATAAATAGAGCCAATACTTTCTTTTAAATCATGATACCAGTAGCATAATTCAGAAATTATGGTTATACTTATTTTTGTGTTAAAACTACAAAATTATAAAATATTAAAGAAGCACTAAAAATAAATGAAATAAATTTTTTTAATTTTTAAAGTAAATGCTTACCAGCCAGAGTTTCTGCAGGGCGAAAAAGGACCTTATAACCTTGAAGGATACCATGAATAGCTGAGGGAGGGGGAGCACTCCACGATATGTGTAAGCTTTGAGAGGTGGGGGAGACGCATTTCATTTCCCTCGGGGCCTGACCAGGTACTGAAAATACATTTTCCATTTAAGTCCAAATTAATGAGAAACAAACATAAATAATTTAGTAATTATTTTTAATAACAAAATTCACTTAGATAATGTTTAAGAAAGATTTCTTATCAAAATTTGAATTTTCTCAAAAATATTCTAACATTAAATTTTTATTTTAGAACAATATTTAAAAACCCATTTCAATCAATGAGATTTTTATTATAATTTAAAAGAGAGAGAAAGAGAGAAACATTGAGAAGAATTTATTCCCTCATACTTATATTAAAAATATGTATGGAAATTATGTTATTGAAAAAGAAATCTAAATAGGAAAATTTACATAATGGTATCGATCAACTGATTTAAAATTAAAATAACATTTTAATATAATTTCAGTTTTTCCTTAAGTTGTGCAATTGCACAAAAAATAAGTATGTAAAGTAAATAAAATAAAAGATTTCTATATTGTACAAGTATTATTTAAAAAAATTTACATGAAACCAATGATAACCGTTAGTAAAAAATATACTTAATGTAGTAAAACCTGAAAAATAATTTTAATACTTAATGATTTTTGTTCATGGTATATTTAAAATAACAATAAGCAATTTACTTGGTGTTGGCATTTAAAATTAAAGTCCTATGCAATAATTTCCACAGATTTTTTCAACAGAGTGAATCTCTTGGGCACAATTTATAATTTATACACATAGAAATGTGATTAAGGGAATATTTACACTGATATTTAATCCAATTTTAGCTGGAAATTTCATAATTGTAACTGTTTTAATTATACATTAAGAACCAACACATGTCATCACAAATAATATCAAGCAAACAAAAAAAAAATCTATATATATATATATATATATAATTCCTATGTTTGTAAATCTTCAGATATAATTAAAACTTTATAGAATATTTATAGAACATTTTTAATGCAAGAAAAAGAACTAGTTTTAAATATTATTATTATAAATGAGAAATAAATAAAAATTTTACATTAAAGAAAATTAATTTTCATAGTAATCAAAATAAATAAAGCCAAAATAATATGTCAAAGGAAAAAAGGTGCCGTCATTTTAATTTTAAAAACTAAAAGCTTTATTAGAAGCTCTAAATTATATCATTTCAATAATAAAGCAAGAATTATTTTTCCAGAAATAAATAATTTCTTTTTTTATATAAGTATTTGCTTTTATAAAAAACAAAGTGATTACAAAATTTTGATTTGGAAAAATATTAAAATAGCATTGAATTGGTGCAGTGTAATTTTCAACAAAGAGGAAAAAAATTGAATTTGGTCAAAATTAAAAAAATTCTACAAAATTTGATTACAATTAAACCCAAATTAAAGGAACTGTAATTTATATTACCATAAAATAATAAACATTCTAATTTTAAATTAGAATTTTTTTAAAAAAATAGCAATTTTAAAATTAAATTTATCTTTATAAATACACAAATTAACATTTATATATCTAATTAAAATCAAAACTACCATATTGATATGAGCAAGGTGACAGTGCACAACTTACTCATTGTAAAAACTTTTCAGTAACATGAAAATACACAATATTTATGAATTATATGAAAGATAATTTTGATGTGGTAAAAGATCACTTGATTTGAGTGAATCAGTTTTAGCTACAGCTACATTTAAAAAAAACTTAAAAGTACCATTGAAGTTAACAAAATATGAAGGACAAAATGATATATTATTTGAACAAATGGAACACTTTATATCAAGAAAAAAGTGGTGACTAAGGATAAGAGATAAAATTTGGTTGATAGACCAGTGGATCTCTAAGACATTTTGATGTGATTATCGATGCTAATTTTTGTGATTCACATACCTAAAAATATACTTGTTTAAACCCTACTTTTCAATGGAAGTGATCACGAGACCAGATAAGAATTAAAAGTAACTTCTGATTAATCTTGGATAGCAAAAAAAGAAAAAGCTTTCTTACCTTATCTGAAAATTATGTGACGAGGTAAGTTTCAAGTATCACTGTACTAAATATATGAGAAGTTTTTATGCAAGTATTGAACTCCATTTTTCTTTTTTGTCCCTTAATTAAGTTGTATCAACAAAATATGGACTTGAGCTCTAAACGCGAATGATTTTATAAGATATTCTGAGAAGAAATGGGAGAAAATTATGACTTATTCCTTCATTTTAGTATATATAATTAAGAAGTTAATTAATTAATATGTTAATATAATTAAGAGAGAGTATGTTTTAAAATGTGTCTATAAGAAAACAATAAAGTGTCCCATGAGTGACTACTATTTAAGATTGCTTAGATTTTCCCATCAATCTTATGGGATACTTAAAGAATGTAAATTTAAGATTACACAGAAGAAATTATATTTTTCTTACATTAGGTTGATCAGTGAAAACAATTTTTCATTTGTTTTCTCATTTTTGCCAAAAAAGGAATATAATGCTGGAAGTAGCTACCAAAGATAATAATGTTCTGAACTATAATTATAATATTAGATTGCAGAATTATTGACATTGGTAGGCAAATTAAGTATTTAATATATCCATTTTGGATAAATTTTGATATCCCTTTTACAAGATTTATTCAAGCTTGATAATTTTCCAGATATTTAAAAAAGCAGTGATCTTTCAGTCCTTTTTCAATTTTTTCATATGATATTGATTGTTACCAATCTGAAATTGAAATCAAAATAATTGACTCTATATTGAAAGCAAGCTATGTATTTCACAGGGAAATAATTTTAATTAGGATACATGCTGGAAGATTTTATGTGCTGATATGCAATTTTCCCCATTTACATAATTTCTCTCAGATTGCAGATTTGGGACATATGTTTGTGAATAAATGCTTATTATATACACCAAGATGAATTAAAGCTTCTAATTTTGTTAATATTTTCAACTTTCATATTAGAGATAAAAAATAGTATCACAAATAAGATATCAATTTATAAAATAATAACATTGACTGCTTAGTAATTACATAAAATGACTATGGGCCATTATTGCTTACCCTCATATTTGTATAGGTTTGGACTTTGTGACTCTCCCATATGTACTCAGTGCAGAAAACATCAAATTTTTGATGTTACTGATCTTGATTCGTTCTCTGAACTTGTGTTTTTTAACTGTAGAGTTCAGAAATATTGGAAGGCTAAAGAAATAATGGCGTAATAGCTAAATTTCAGGATATTTGTACTAAATAAATTTTACATAAAATCGAATCGACTAAGCCCTTAAAAATGTTTATAAGCAATAAAGCCTTTTCTTCTATTTATAATTTTTTTTAATTTCTGAAGCCTTAAGAACGAATTACCTATATAAAAATTGCATATTCATCTAAATAAAATTAAAATTTATATCAAAATAAAATTTATGTATTTTTAATTTTATCATGTTGGAGAATTCGATAGTGGTATATGTAATTATTTTTCTTAAGACACAGTGGCACCCTTCTTGAAAACGTTTGCCAAATTCATTTTAGAAACAATGAAAATCCCACTACTAAATTGTAAAGGATCTTATAGCTAACTGGATAACATCAAATTTATACGCATGATTGGAATGTATGAAACTAAATAAACAAACTAAAACCTAGGTTCTTTACTTGCATTGTACAGATATGACTATAGGTTGTAGCTGGCAGTAATGGTTACTGCAAAGAGCTTATTGATGAAGCCATATCTCTAGGAGACCAAGGTGTACAAATGATAGTTATTGCACCAAACACAAATTATCATTATCATTATTGAAAACTATTAAATGTGAAATCGCCTTTTCTATACAACAGAATACTACCTCAAAACACTTAGCTAGGGCAGAAATATTCTCTCACAATGGACTGTAATATATTAACAAACCTCATAACACTATAGTGTTATGAGGTCTATAATGTTATGACTTTAACCTCATAACACTATAGAAATTTTCTGCAATGCTGCTGAAATTGATTACCGTAGTTGCTAGTAAACAGGTAGTATGGAGTGCTCAGAAACGGATTTCACATTTCTATAGGATCAAATGATTATCACATTTGTGCATGGAAATGTTGGGCCAGCATTAACAATATAAGGTCAACCAAATTGCCTAATAGAATAAAGATTCACCAAATGCATGAAAATTAAAAATTTAGTCGAAAATAATGAGCAAAAAAGTAACATACCAACAAATAGAGATCTTATACACAAGTACATGACATACAGTATTTTAAATTAATGTACAATAATTACCATCTTCCAACGTTCTAACTATAACTTCATCAGAGCGTGGTCCTGCTCCCATTGAGTTATATGCCTGTACTAACACACTATAGCTTGTAAATTTCTGCAACTGTGTCAATAAAACTTCTTCCCTTGTTCCTTGCCCAACTTCCAAAGTTTTGTAAAGGTAGGAGTCTTTGGAATCATACACTTTATAGCCCACATAATAACCCTTGATTGGTCCATTCCATAGTTCTACATCAGGAGGCTAGTAAATAAAATGCATCAAAAATATAAACACACACATTTAGAATAGTTCACTTAATATGTATTTATACATAAGAGTATGTTATGTATATTTAAAGAATAATTTAAATATTCACCCTCCAGGTAACTCGAACTGATTGCGAATCAACTGCTTCTGCTTTTACTTCTAAAGGAGGACCACCAGGAACTTAAAAATAAGATCAAAATTCATTATTTTGGTAAAAGAAATGTAAATATTTTTTTAATACATAAAAAAGAAATCCTCTTTTGTTCAAGATTTCTCAAGAAAAGAAAAATGGATATCAGAATAACAAGTTGACAATATATAATATATTTTTCATTTTAATCATTAATATATATATATATATATATATATATATATATATATATATATATATATATATATATATATATATATATATATATAAATATATATATATATATATATATATATATATATATATATATATATATATATATATATATATATATATATATATATATATATATATATTGTCATAAAAGATTAGACCAATTGAGAAATTCTAATGAAAAGCATTCAACTATTGTAAATTAACTTGAAAAATGTTACAAAAAGATAGTTTTAAAAATGTTTTAAAATAAGTTTATTTGGAAATCTTTACTAATTAAAAATTTTGTGATTGCCAAACTAGTAGAAACATTATTTTATATCTGGTTTTCATGATGACATATTTTAGAGAGGCTGCAAGTGCTTATATAATTTTGGGAACATTTTCATCATTCATTTCCAAAATATAAAAGGTGAAATGCAGAGCACAAAGGCTTTTATCAAACTCAGATAATTTCATAAATTTTAGAATTTATTTAAAATTACTAAATTAAAAGCATTCACATCTTACTTTAGGTGGCATTTTTCTATATTTTAATCTTGAAATTACCTGGAATTTAAATCATAACAATTTTGGATATTTTTTTATTCAATGATGCATGGAGGTATTTGACTGAATTTGATATTTAATCTTTCAAACTCATCATTGTACAGCAAACAAAATATTTCTTATGAATCTTATTAGGCAGTATATATTCATTTAAAAAAATCTACAATAATAATTTTCTTTTATTATTCTGATGCAAATGCATTCGTAATAAATTAAACAATACTAATACATAATATCAGGAGTTATATTTAACATATATTTAATATCCAAGTTATAAAAGTTCATAGTTGGAGGTCAAAAAAAGTTCTATACTTACATTTCTTTCTACTTTTTAAGCAAAATTTTAGAACCATTATTTGAACACAATAGTGAAGGAAGTGCCCTATCCTTTGTTTGTGAATAAAACTGTTAACTTAAAAAATGAAAATTTTCTTTCTTTACAGTTGACCTTTGATGATTTCATTGACATATGAAAATATTATATTATATTTTCATATAAAGGTCTTTAACTGCATTTATCCAATTTAATATACTAATTAAAATGCTCTCTCATTATAGGTTAGCTGAAATTTTTATTTTTGAAAGCATTTTAACGTTTAAATTTATATTTAATAGGAATTAAAATGCAAAAAATTTTATTATTTAAAAAAATTAAAACCTCCAAATAAGACATATATTAAAATCTGTAACTTTATTATGTTATACTTTATTATGTTAATTAGTTTAAAGATAGAGAAATTGAGAAATTTGATTATAAAGAGCTCAAAACACTCAAATTTTTTATGTTACTGAGAGACTTTTCTCCATCATATATTTCATTTTATGAAAGTCATTTAACACAATAATTCTTTTTAAAACTAAAACATTCTGATTCAGTTTTGAAATTTGTATTCAGAAAGATTTATAAATTGAGTTAAGAAAAAATAATAATTAATTTTATTGGCATAAAAAAGTATACATATTTGTTTGACATATATTACAGTATATGCTCACTTTTACAAACCTGTAATTTGCTATCAATCCTGATTTTAAGAACTAATGACTCTTATTATGTAAGCATCTATTATGTAAGATAGAGAAGAAACAGATATAGAAAATATAGAAGAGAAACAAGAAAGTCCCATAAGCACAATGATAATAACAAATTCAATTTATGAATTAAAATTTTGATTACAAAAAACTCATTTTTATGCCAAAATTTGCTTGTATTTATCTACTGTTTATTATCACTTAATAATAATGCTTTCACTGCAGAATTGTAATCCTTTCAAATTGTAGATAACTAACTGCACTTCTGATTCTGGAACACTAGATGTTTTTAACCAATTCTTGGAATGAAGAAAAAATATAGGTAAGTTTGATAAACAGTCTTCAAGAGTACTGTAATTGAACAAAGTCAAAAACATTTATCTGGTGATTTGAGTGGAGATAAGCTACTTATTCATGCACTTCGACAAAGAAACTTACTGCTGTCTAAAGTTTAATTTCAGGAAAATTTGAAAGTGGATTAAAACATAATTTGTTTGTCAGAATTATTGGATGATTAAATATTTAAGATAAATAAAGAATAAAAAAGAACTTTCAAATATCAAATAGGAAAAAAAATGACATAATGCTAAGGCATCTGCAAAACAAGCAAATGAATGGTTAAAGAGTCAGATAGTTTTGGGGAAATATAAAAGTGAAACACTTTGGTACAGTGAACAAATTGAGTTTGTAAAAATTCAATTTTGAAACAAAAACATAGATTATTTTGCCTGATTTCTTATCCATATAATGAAAATAAGAATTGATTTTAAATATAAATCTTATTTTGCATGTTTTTTAAATATATTGTAAACTAAAAAACTTTTTTCTATTAATTCTTCATAAAAGGAAAACAGTTTGGTAAAAAATTAATTTTAAGAACTAACACTTAATCTTCTATTTTACGAATTATATTATCGGCCTGGACAAGTGTGTGAAATCCAGCATCTATAGTAAAAAAATTCTGTATATTACCCATATAAAATATAGTCCATAATACATTTACAGGTTACTTAAATTATGTACCTTCTTCAGCAGTAACAACAGTAACAGGTTCACTAGGGTCTCCAAGACCAACTGAATTTTCTGCTCTAATTCTACAGTAATAGGTTCTTGCAGGACGCAGTCCTCTTAGAGATATACTAGATTCTTCACTTCCTGTTGTGATATTTTGTATTCCAGAATCCCAATCACCTAAAATAAAAAAATTATTAAATTTTAATTAATTTTTAAAACAAACAATTTTAATTAATTTTTAAAAAAACAAAGTTTTTTAACACTCAATTTTGCTGATATATAATGTGTTTCATGCAACACATAATATTAGAACTGTTTAAGATTTAAACACTTAGACATTTAATTCCAGAAAAAGATTCGGTGATGTATTTTTATAATTCACAAAATAAAAATATCACCAAAAAGTAAAATTGATAAATAATCAAATGATAATAGTTGAATAATTTTTGTCTGAAATTCATAAAACAAGCAGAATAAAATTCTAACATAGCACAAAAAATAGAAAATCTTGATGATGTTCTTTACGATTAACAGATAAAACCAGATCCAATACAGTTAAAGCAAAATAACAAACATTGATGACAGTTGCTCAAATTGAAGAAATTCCTAAAAGTTTTGATGCCATAAACATAATATAAATTGTCTTTATGGATCTTCATTTACATAAAAGAATGTATGTTATTCAAACATCACTTTAAAAACAGTAGTATCTTAAAATAACATCTAAAAAAGAAAAATTCAAATTATCACTAGAAATTTGGAATTACTATGATTCATGATTAAACATTACTCAATCAGAATTAAAATTTTAATCATTAGATAATAACCAAGTAAATGACTATAAAGGTAACAGATTTTTTGACTAATAAATTAAAAAAGTTTTTTCTTAATTCTCTGCTTTAAGTAAAATGTTGTTAATATAAGTCAGAATTTGAAAAATTAATTAATACTTGTCTAGAATTTATATTTATTATGAAAAATCTATTCTAGTAAAGAAATAAGAAAACTAAGATTTTTTGAGAGTGATCAATGATTTGTAAACACATTTAAGGTATTGTGACAATACCATGTTGAATATTATACCTTGCAAATTTTTAATACAACATCATACACAGTGACTTCTTTTTAATAACACATCAATGCAACACAAAAATAAAGATTCATTTAATGCTTATCTTCAAGAATAATACTAAATAATTAAGTTAAGTAAATATTAAATTTACCAGATTCTGATTTACATTGCACTAAGTATCTAATAATGGCACTATTTCCATTGAATGGAGAAGACCAAGAAATTTTGGCTGTGCGACTTTTGTGTTCAAGCACTCGTACATCACGTGGAGGCTCTGGCGGCTCTAAAATGATAAAATTTTTTGGATGGGTAATCTTCAATCTATAATTACTTAATCATGCTGATCTTAAATCTATGTAAAACAGTTAAAGGTAATTAAAATTTATTCATCAAAAGTTATTTATGTACCTATATATAATTTTCTTATATAAATAAAAAATATACACACTAATCTTTGAATATTTACAGCAAATTTTAAATTTTACTAATCAAATAACCAAAAGTAAAATATTTTTTCAAGATTATTCTTTCCTTATAATGTAAGCAATTTTGTGTGTATATAGAGAAAAAGATATCCCTACAGAGGATACATACATATTTATACGGAAAAAGAGAAATATAAATTATATAGAAATAAGCAATGTGTACACATTTCACAGAATACTTTTATTTTTACACACAAGCTTATATAATTAGTGGTTATGAATTTTATAAACTCAATATAATTTTATATTTAACCTAGTAAATATTAGCATTTTATTATCTAGTATGCTTGAATAATATATCACCCACAATATGCATATATTTTAAATAAAAAATATCTCATAAATTAATAAAACAAAAAGCTATAAGTTATAAAATATCAAGTTTAAAAAAGATAGATATACAGAATAAGATAATCTATAATATAACAGATTTTTGAAAAAATTATAGAAAAAATGAAACAAATTTATTCGAATTTTAAGAAAGCACTAATTTCTAATGAAATATTTTTTAAATAAGTTAATATTAATTAAAAAAAATTAAATAAAATAAAATACTGGTTTCAATGAATGGTTTATTTCCTAAGTTCTTTTATTTACTTTATTCATTAACTGATCATTGTGGAAAAAATCTAACTTATTTTAAAGATACATAGTTATAAAAATGAACCATTATCACAATAATGAGATATATTCATATATTCTCTTTTCTCCTTTTGTAAAATTTGATTTTGTTAGCTGAATCCAAAGATTTATAGATATATATATATATACAAGATTATATACTATATATATATATATATATATATATATATATATATATATATATATATATATATATATATATATATACAAGATTATATACAAGATTATATATATATATATATATATATATATATATATATATATATATATATAAGTAAAATTGTATCGGGTGATACAAACGTTTTTGGCTCAACAAATAAATTGCAGTTCACAAATGAAAGTAAGAGTTGCATTTTCCAAATATATCATAACTCACTTCCCATTAATCTATTTTATATTAATGGTAACTAAATTATAAGATTTGGTGTTCATAACTAATTAAATGAATTATAGTTTTATATGACTATTAAATATTTACAATTATGAAAATATGGGACATTATGTGCCTCAAAATGTACTTTTACCAAATGATACTCAAGTGAATAAAATTGATATTTTACTGGTAATTTAAATTAACATTTGTATTCATAAATTCTAAGTATAATAAATATACCAAAAAAAAAATCTAATCAAATACAATCAAATTCTTTAAAAGGCTGGAATTTGAATAATCCTTCAAGAAAGTTTTTATAAGTTTCAAAAGAGAACAGGAAACAATCCTTCGTTATTTACACCCAGCCATATTTTATTTCTCAAAATTAAATTTTTGAAAACTTTATAGAATTAGAATTTTTTTATAATTAATATTCTTGAAAATGAAGAAATATACCTATAAAGGGAATTTTTGTACAGAAATAAAATAGTTACATTACATTTTGTTATTAAATAGAGCTACAATAAACATGAAACAAAAAAAGCAATTTAAATTATAAATTTATTGCTTATACCAAATAAACTAATAAGTATTTATTTTACCTAATAAATTATTATAACTTAAACAAGAACTGACACATGTATCAGGTAAAAAAAAAATTATTTGTTTAAAATTAACAAATGTATAATACATAGAAATACAACTAAAACAAATCAAGTACTGTAAACAAATATTCTTGTTATACTTTAAAAAGTAAAAAAAAAATTCTCATTTGTATATATAATAAAGGAATTATTTCATAAAGCATTCAAGATACATAGAAATCAAACACATAAAATATATTAATTTAATAAAATAGATAATTAAAAATAAATAGATTAATTTTTTATTAAATTTTTAAATAATAAGCAGTGGTTGACTTAGCACCTACAAAAATTTTCTTAAGAAATTTTAAACATAACTACATTCTTTCTATATGTTTAGTTAACAAATACATTTTTAAACTTGATTTAGATAGAACTGCGAAATCATTCTCTTTCGATGTATAGGTATGCATATATATATGCAAATAATTAGCAATGACAGTTTGAATTTTATATTGTTTCTGAATGAACATCAATTTACGTTGGTTCACTAAAGTTGTATAGTTTGCTTAAAAATTAATTTATTCTTAAATATCAATGTAAAAATTCTTAGAATTTTAATTATATAAATTTAATTGATTAAAATTCAGTTTACATAATTAAAATCCAAAAAGAAACTATATAAAAGTACACAAAGTATACATGGATTTAAATATAAAATAGTATTAGTAATTACAAATTAGTTGTTGCAAAATCTTCAATTTTACATAATTAAACATATTTTTTCAAGTGAAACTCCAACATTACAATTATGTAATAATTCTAATTCTTTTTATGAACATTCAATTTGGAAAAAAGTGTTTAATGTTTTTAAAATCAATTTTCTTCAAGTAATATTTCCAGTAAAATGAACTTAAGAAATTAATACAACAATGAAACACATGGATTCTATTAGTAATATTTATAGTTAATTCAACATTTTTAAAAGAATATATTTTCTTTAAGCAATCTTGCAATAATCTTTAATCATTTAAATGAATTATTTATAGCTATCATATAATCAGAGTTAATGCTACCTTTATAAATATTGTACAACATTAAAATCAAATATTCAATTGCAAATTCTAAAATCTATTGATATAAATGTTTCAAAATTATTGCATCATAATTTTATTTCAGTGCAAAAGAAATACATTACACTTAACAATAGCATTGCAGAAAGCATTCAGTGTACCAATATCCAATATTGTATAACTTTTTTTTATTTCCTAATGACCTGTAACTTAAATTTTCCATGAAAATTTCTGTTTTGCATTTCGAAATGTGAGAGACATGCTATGGCACATACATATAGTGGGACTAGGACTTCCAGTAGACATGCCATTGTGACCCCAAGAATGAGTGAGAATTTAGAAGAAAGGAATAAGCAGAAGATCTAAAGATTTGGCCCACTATGCCTGCAATTAGCATCCTAGAGTTGGAAAACATTGTGCACATGATATTATATTATTAAGCTACCATTAGATAACAATTGCAGTATCTAATGGTAGCTTAGTTGGATCAGAATACAAACTTATTACCTTCCAATAACAAGAACTACACTCTAACTAACCAAGGTACAACAGTCACATATGAGCAATTTTCAGTCAAATTTTCAGGAAAATCTATTCATATAAATGTTTCAAAATTATTGCATCATAATTTTATTTCAGTGCAAAAGAAATGTATGACACTTAACAATAGCATTGCAGAAAGCATTCAGTGTACCAATATCCAAAATTGTATAACTTTTTTTATTTCCTAATGACCTGTAACTTAAATTTTCCATGAAAATATAGGTAAGGAAAAATTTCTCACCTTGTACTATAAGTCGAATATTCATATCATCCTGACCAAATGCATTTCTAACAAGGCACGTAAAAAGGGCAGAGTCCCTTCTCTCTGCAGACTTGATTGTGATTTCAGAAGACATGTGCTTCTTGTCCACTAATTCCTTCAGATCATACCTACTAAAATGCAACATAATCAAAACACTCCGAGGACAAATCAAAAGGCAGAGGTAAGTACGCAAAACAGTTTTCAAATAGCAATAATTCAGGAAGAAGTATGTACTGATTAAAGTCATGATTCGGATTATGATTTACAAAAATGTAATAAACAGAGCTTAGAAATTACTGATAACTGATTAAATTCTTCTTTTTCAGACTAAAAATTACAAATAACTTAAAAATGAAAATGTCTAAAAATCAGATTGTAAAATAAATGGTAATATTAATAAAAGAGGAGAAAAAAGAACAACTTATAAAAAGATTTAAAATTAATGAATGGATTCCCTTCATAGATTGCAGATACAAATGTTAATCTTGCAAAAGGCTACACAGCAGAACTTAAATATTTTTCTGATCTACAATCAATTTTATATATAAGCTTTGAAAATAAAATGAGATTTTTTTTACATCATTTGATGAAATTATCTCTTACAAATAAATGTGATTAAAAAAAAAATTTTCTGCATATTATTGAAGACAATTAAAAAAATTAAACATTATTAATCAAAAAGTAACCAAATTTAATTAAGGAAAAAAAATACGTTTTTTGGGGAAAGTTTTCCCAAAGAGCCTAAAACAATATGTACAAAGACTTTATACACAGGCTCCAAACAAAGTAAAGTATTATTTCATCTTCATTTAAGTAACGATATAAATGTATATATATATATACATTTATATCGTTACTTAAATTTAAGTACATATGTACTTAAATGAAAATGTATAAATAAAGACTAATAAAAAATTTTTAAAAATAGTTACAATGAAACAAGTTGAAAGTATTTTTCATTTAAATATGTAAAGCAATAAATTTACTTCCAAAAAAACTTTCTAATATTTGAATGTTTTGATTTTCGTCTTAACTTCTTGTTAAAATAAGAGCATGATATTAAATTATGTGTCAAAAGATTTTTAGACATTTTCTTTAGAGGTTTAACTGCATATATGTTAAGTTTACAGAAAACTTACAAAAAAGAAAATTAAAATATCCCTGGCTAGTAAAATTCATAAATATTTGGATAAAACTGTAATAAAATCGTAAATTGAAATTAAAATATCCTGCGCTTAGATTGATTTATGTAAGAATATAGATGATGAAAATGCAACAAGAAATATTTGCTATGAGTGCCTATTGAAATATTTACACCATGTAATAAGGAAACCAAAATACTTTTTAAGCATATTAGAAATATATTTTATACATTTACCTATGATTATTTCTTTATAATACTTCTGTACCAGAAGAATACATTTTTAACAGTAAAGTCAGTAATTAATAATTAAGGAAACACAGAAAAAAAGCCTTGCAAAATAAATAATTTAAAATGTGTGACACAAAAGCTAATTTATACAAAAGCAGTGCAAATAAATATTTAATAATGTATAATGCATGCAAGTAACACATTTCTATACACTATTCAGCCATATTATAACTACAAGACAAAAATATAATCAGAAATAAATAAAAAACGGAGTGCAATGTGCATTCTAAGTTTTATTAATATTTCTCTTGAAAAATATTAAAGATCTTGCAAATATAAAATTGAGTAGGGAATTTTTTAATATTTTTTATAATAAATTAATTCAAACATATAAACACGTATCTGAAAATTTAAGCAACAATTTTATAAACATTTTCAAATTTAACAGTTTTTTTAACCAGAAGAAATATAATTTACAATTTAATAGTATTTAAATACTTGCAATTTCTTAATCTTCATTAACAAAGTGGGATATTATTAAATATGTTGATGCAATTGCAAAATTAAGTTATTTAAATAAAGAATTTTGATAGCATTGTTGTGAAATATTAGAATTTTATTTACACTCAGACACTTATAATACAAGATAAACTTAGTAATTTTGATGTAAAATTGTTTGCAAGACAAGCTTAATAGTACAAGAGAAACATTGTAAAGGGCCTTTTATGAACTGCACTCCTCATGCAACAGAGGCCTTTTCACCTATAGATCACGAAAGCAGAGCCTTGCAGGGCCACTCGTACCGCGGATCTTCAGCTGGAGTGAGCGGCTGTTTGTCAATATTCCACACGATTGTCATTGGATGGTCTCCGGCAGCTTCGCATTTCAATCGTACAACATCTCCTTTACGGGCAGTCTCACTGCGGAACTTATTATCAAAACGTGGCGGCACTAAAACACAACATCTAAAGTTATGTTTCATAAAGGGAAAAAATATTATTTAAAAATATTTAATATACACTTTTGATTACTTTTTTTTGCAATTATTTCAACATCAGTGAAATTGTCTTCTACATTTTTTCAATGATTTAAAATGGATATTAATAGGCACACTTATTTTTTTGTAAATGAATTTTTAAAAAATTAATAATTTCAAATCTTTAATAATCAATTTAAGAAAAAATTATATGAGGGCAGAAATAAATTTGGAAGCTGAAATATTCCATAATGAAGAATTATTTATTCAAAATTAGTTAAATAAGAGCAAAAATTTTTTCATTAATAATTCAAATAAAAACAATTAAAATGTATAGAATTTTTCCATTTATGAAACAACCTGGAACATAATTAAAATACTTATAAAAATAATCAATTATTTATTCATTGAATGTTATTATAACTGTTAATAAATATAAACAAAAATATTTTCAGTTAATATAATGGCTTCAGAAATAGTAATTTTTAATTCAAATGTTTACAAAAAATAAAATTTTACCATTATTGATTCTTTTAGCTAATATATAGAATACAGCTATAATTTCCTAACATGATAATGGCAATTGAAAACAAAAAAGGTTTGATTTATTTGCTGTTTAACGACAATTATTTGCTCACAGTTGCTAATTAGACAGGGCCTTTCAGTTTTAAGTGAATTCCAAACCACAAGAAGCATTCATGATCTAAGTGAATTTTAAAATCCATGAACTATACAATCAAAAGTCAGAGTGCTAACCATTCAGTTGCCACCTGAATATTTTAAAAAAAGGAAAACCAGGTAGAATAATTTATGCATATACTGCGTATTTTTCTTTTGCATCTCAAAAGGATAAATAAATATATTGATAATAAGGTATTGACTGTGTGAAATATTTAAAATAATAATACAAACTAACAATAATTTCATAATAATGAAAATTCTGATAAATTATTAAAATATTCTACTGCAATTAAGTAACATCAATTACTATGTGCATTTAAAAAGATTAAATCCTCTTTACTTAAAATATCATTTCAATACATTTTTTATGAAAGAAATTCATTTGTATGCAATTTTCAACATGATCCAATGCAGGTTTAAATCTCTGTTTTAGAATAAAGTCAGTAATCCTGGCATTTTAAGTAAGCTTCAAAAAAGATTATTTATTAAATGAATAAAATAGAAAACATTAAAAGAAGAAAGCCATCACAATTGATAATTTAATTTTGCTTTAAAAATAGTGAATAATGTAAATAGATGACTTAAGTAATCCTTCCTTAAGATTGTTTTATGTAAACTCACCATGAACAGTAAGGAAGACTACTTTACTAAGGCCAGAAGCAATGCCATTGCTTGCTTGGCACAAATAATACCCAGCATCATCTTCTTGGGCATTTTTAATAAGCAAGGAACCATTGGCGTAGACTTCATAATGGGGTCCACTGGCTATGGCAGAATAGTGGCGAGGAGAATTGGCTAAAAGGTTTCAATTAATTAATTTATCTCATAGAATATACATAAGCTCAAATTTTGTCTAATGCATATTTTATGATTTAAGGAATTTCACTAATTGTCCATCATATTAAATATTAAACATACATTAAGATTTTAATTTAAAATTTATCTTATTTTACACTATGAAAATTAATTTGAATGATATTTATTCACTTATAATCATTTTGCAATTAGACAGAGGTATTTTGCTTTCAATGCAGATATTACACATCAAGATTAGAAATAAACAATACTGACTGTCAAATTTTACAGCAAAGTATTTATGAACTGAAGGAAATAGTAAATAAACATAAAATTTGCAAGTAAAATGCAAAAACTCATACAAAGACATTACAAATTGATTATTTCAAAGAAAATAAAATACTTGGTTTAATGCCTAAGCCCCCCAGATTCATATATTCTCTGATATTAAGTTATTATATTCATGTAATTTAAGTATCCAATGTAAACAAATTTAAAATTTATCCAATAGCAATAGGTAATTAATTTTTGCTGAAATCATGTAACTAACTTATTATGGTTATTCACTGCATTTGTATTTCAAAAACAGATAAAAAAGAAATCTATGAAAATGTACAAGCACAAATGAAATTACATTAAGGGAACAATTAATACTTGTATTAATCTGATATACTAGATCAACCAAATCAAAAAGTTTTTTTATTTGGTTTCCTTTTCTTATATATATATATATATATATATATATATATATATATATATATATATAATATACATAATATATATATATATATTGTTTGTTTATATTAATATATTAATAAGCAGCAACAGGTTTATCAAGACATAAATTGTATACAAAAAAAGCTTTTCTTTTTATCTTTTAATTTTACTCCAATAACTTAATGGTAATGTACTGAAAATGTATTGTAAATTCTTAGAAATGATCTTCTTCTAAAAATTCATCATAAAAATTTCTAAATCTATGCACAGAAAATGTTTGTTCTGTTTATCCTCAGAAATTTTGTCTGGGATTACAATGAGAATTGTGACACAAAATAAAATAAAATTTTGTTCCCTGTTAAAACAAGATTTGGTTCCCTGTTTTACTTGAAATATTTCTAAATTTTGATAAGAGTTTATAAGTCACCTAAAACATAATTAACACTGATTTGAATTCCCTGTAAAATTGTTTATGCTGCAATTTAATTTATTTAATTTGAGATATTATGCCTTGAAACTTTTCTTGTTTTAAGAAATAAACATGCAATTCTTTTTCGTTTTTTTAAAAATTTTCATCTATACATAATGGCTGACAGTAGAGAAAAAATATCTACAATATGAAACTTCCCCTTGTTTTTATATTCTCACAGCATAATTTATGTAATGAAATTATGATATTAACTATATTTTAGATTTTTGAAAAAGCACTATATCAGCAGAAAATATATTTTCGCTTTTCATAATATGTTGTTAGGCAGCAAGTCACTGGCCCACTGATGGAAAGTCTCGATTTCAGTACTTAATAACTTCAGTTAATACTTAATACAGGAAGTTATTAACAGGCGTTTTAATCTTTTAAATTGGATATTAGCTAACTTATACAAGAAACTTAATTTTGTGATTCAAAATGGCTGTTTTATAACAGTATGAATTAAATCAATTTTGTAATGCATAGCTGGTCACATTTTAAATATAAAACTTCAAATTTTGCATTTAAATTTAAACAGAAGTGATCTTATTAAATGCTTTTTTCCATGTGGAATATTAACAGTTTTGCTTACTTTGGTACGCTATATATTTAAGCAAAAATGAATTAACTTAAGTTCTATTTTCAGATATTTTATGTTTGTTCTATCATTTTAATTAATTAGAACATCAAATATGATTTGTAATACTTTTTATGCATTAAACTGATATTTAGATTTCAATTGAAACTTCAGTTTAAAATTTCTTTTAATTATTTGGATTATTAGGTAGGTGTTTTGCATATAAAACTCTCTCCAAAAGGTCAAGAAAAAGGAAAGTCTCAAAGGATAGAAAGTATTCTTTCCCAAGTATGCTTTTTACCCCAGTAAAATTTTAACTAATTAAACATGGGGTAAGTCAGAGGTGTTAACTACAAAATTAAATGAACTAGATATAAAATCATTTATATGAAACATTGTGATGTAGATACATTCAGCAAATGAGCATCTAAAGTGAAAAGTATAAATTATACCTGAGCCTCTCTCCCAAGTTATCACAGGAGCAGGAAAACCGTCTGCTAAACAATCAATGCGAACGTTTCGCCCAGAAACAACAGATATATCTCGAGGTTCCACATGCCAACGAGGTGGAACTGCAGAAAAATGCAATAAATATTTACATAATACTGATACTGGGTAGAAACATTTATCTTCCCATTAATTAAATACATAATTGAAGTAATAATACAAAAAGTAACAGTTGTTGTAATTTGATACAAGAAACTTAAAAACGAACATAAGGGTTAATTCCTTACAATATGAAAGATTTGCAGACATTACAGAAGAAAAATATTTTTATGTTTCAATATTTCACTCCTTAGTAAAGAATTGAAAGTTCATTTATTATTCCTTTATAAATACTAATGTATTTAAGATATTTTATGACAATTTGAAAAACAATAAACTTATTGAATTTAAAGAATGTAAATTATTTCTATTTATAATACATTTTCCTTATTTTCTTGAACTCAACACATTTTCTCTTGTTTATAAGTTGAGCGAGAGGCAGAAATCGATAATTGTTTATTGCATGTTAAATATAGATGAATACTAAAAAAAATAACTTTTAGATTATTTTACTAGATGTACAAAAGATTGCAATACAATGATTAAACTATAAATATGATATTAGAAATAAAATCATATACATAATCTATAAAAAGAAAATAAATTTATGAACTAGTTTGTAATATACAGATGTCCTAATTATTAATTAAAATGAAATGCTTTTTTAGTGGAAAGCACAAATAATAGCAAGAAATCCCTGCTACTACATACTACAAAATTTCTTAAAATCACTATACTTAAAAAGAAAACTAAATGCTTTTATATACCAGCTTATTATGACTTTTGTTTTGTTGATTCTGAAGAATAGACTGGGATAAAGTGAAAAATAATTTATACAGAATGTGAAAATAGTGTTTAAGAAATAGAATAAATAAAAAGAAATCCATGAATGTAACAAGAACCTAGTCACAATGATAAGGAAGAGAAGAATCCAGAGGTTAAGCATTGTAGAGACAATAGAGGTAAAAAGAACTAAGTAAAGAAAATATTAAATATAGCAGATGTAGACTTACAGGAAAACTAAAATTCAGAAAGTTTTCGGGTTTAACAGGACTTGGAGAGATTGGTAATTTCTAGCTGGAATCTGAAAAGACTCTTTCATAATGATTTTGTAATCATCATGAAAAGTCTTAGAGGAAGTTAAGTGCTTTAAAGACTGCAACATCATGAAGATAATAAATTATTGTAGAAATATTTTCTAGAAAAAAAAAGAGAGTACAATAAATAATACTCAGGAAGTTTATCCTCATATGAAGCCTGTTAATTTTACTGGAATTTCAAAGGTGACTAGAATGTGGCAAAAAAATAGTACTATGGGTTGAAATTTAAAGAAATGTTGCTGTATTTATAAATATACAGCTTATAGGAATGTAAAAAGCAAATGATACTTTGCAAGCTATATGAATGTTCTATAAATCAACACATTTGGTTTTATTTATAAAACTTCCATTATGGTACATGGTATATGGGGATTAAATACAATAAATATTATTTCCTTTGGGAGTAAGCAATGGATCAATATATCATCAAACATAAATATAAAGGTGATATTAGGAAACAAATTTTGAAAAAAATAATTGATAACAATATAACTTTAAAATATATCTATAAATTTACAGTGTGCATGCTTGAGCAATCATGATGTGGAATAAACACCATTAACTAGATTCTGAGATTCAAACTGCAATCTCGATTTTTAATGATGTGAAATGATCATACACACAATTTGCAATGTAAAATCGATACTAATAGAAATGAATAAATTGTATATGCAGTTTCAATCTTGCAAGGATATTAAATACAACTGTTTACACTTTGTAGATAGATTTATTACTAAATTCATTAATTTAGAAGTATTTTTAACTATATAAATAATATAAATGATATTTTGAATAAAAACGCTAAGCAATTCTATAGTTTAAATCATATTTAATGTACATTGCTAAGTATATATATTTAGTAACATATAGAATAAAATACATATATATTACATGGCCAAGTATTTTGATTGAAATCAACATTTAATTTACAAAAAATAAAAGTCAAGACATTACCTAAATATAAACATGAATAGTGTCATTTGAATTCAATAGAAAATAAAGAATTGTATGCATATTGTGTCTTCAAATAATCAAATAACACAAAAAATTTCAATTTTCTATTCAACAAAGCTCTCCCACTCCAATTTAACATCAATAAAATACAAACAAAACAGTTATTTTGTAATTTGTGATAATTTTTTTATTAAAATCATTTTGACTGCTGATGTAAAGAACTCCAAAATGGTAATTTGCATTCTCAGTCTAGACAATATAAATTATCCAAAAGAAAACCCAAACTTATCCAATAAAAAATCAAAAAATGATATATCAAAAGCAATTCTTATTTCAATGTGATTTAACATAGCTCATTAAAATACAATTCACATTTCAACAAAATGAAACTTAGCTCGCATATCAAAATCACTTCTTTCAGTACTAGGAAGGATCAACATATTATCAGCATGGAGCAAATATCATATTCACAAACCTCAACTCAATAGTTCAGATCTATTTGAAAATGAATTTTCATATTACCAGTGTAATATTTACTGCAAAATGAATAATCAATCAGAGCGACCACTATTGGATTTGAACACAACATAAATTATAATAAGTTTAGGAAAGAATAAAAATGCACTAGTATGGATTAAATTTTTTTCAGGTGCTAGTTTTCAATGTATAAATGCATAATTGCATGAGAAAATGTATTTAAGAGAATTGCACTTGTTAATTTTATTTATTTCAAAAAGGAATCCAAACTAAATGATGGTGCAAGATGAATAATATGAATTCCTTTAAAATTCTTAATATTTGTAATGAACTGTAGAACAATGATAAATGATGATGAATATTATGAATTATAATAAAATGATAGCAAAAGATGAATTTTAAGAATTTCAGTTTTTAATATTGCAAGTCAGTTGCTATAACATTTCTAACAACTTAAGCTCGAGAAAAACTGATCTTAACAACCTCTGAAAGATTGTTTCCTTTGTGGTAAGACAAAATCACATATTGTCAAAGATAACACAACCTTCCCTTCAAAAGTTACTGAACTACATAACTAATACATTTTCTCTCACTTGTCAACACAGGATTCAACACAGGATTTCTCTGTCTACACAAATAATTATTTGAGACAAAACAAGATAGAACATTAAAATAATTAGCACTTATTCGCAAATATTTACCAAGTGAGAAAATGCATTAACTTACTTAAAAAAGTAAAGTAGCATCCCAAGTTATACTTGAAATAAGTTATAATGACAGTTTATGTATATCATATAATTCAAATTTTCTTGGAAGATTGTAATAACTATCAAAGGCAATTGCTCTGAATATTATACAGCATTCCTTTTTGAGTGGATTGTATACCAAAATTATTTGTAAACACTCTAATCATCATTGTTTTATTGTACTAACATTGTTATTTTGATATTTAATTTTTTCTAAACAAGAACATTTTCAATACCATATAATGCATTATACAATGTAAGTGAAAATTATTTTAGTTTTCTTTAAGAATAAATAATAAAATAAGATTTCAGGAAAATATCAAGTCTAAAATCATAATAACTTGATTACTTGCAATTATTAAATTATTGTTCACATATATAAATCAAAAAATAATATGAAATCAAGTAAGCAAATCCAAAAATTAAAGGAAAAATTACAAACCATCCACAACAAGCGTAGCTGTATGAGTAACAGATGCAGCTGCATTACTAACAATACAAGTATAATTTCCATTATGACGAGGTGTAACACTAGAAAAAGTCAAATCACTAGAAAATTCATCATTCCGAATGACAACACCAAGACCTGGCTCTATAGGTCTTTCATCTCTTTTCCAATTGATAACAAAAGGTGGGTCTCCTTGGATCACAGTACATACAAGGCGGGAACGCATCCCTTCTTGAAGGTTCTTAGGAAATGAAAAAGGATCGATAACAGGTTTCACTGAAAATTTAAAAACAGATAAATTTTTATGACTCAAGAGTACATACAAGTATAAAAAATCTTTAGAGCTTAATAAGTATTAAAACTGTAAACATGATTTTAGAATAATTTATTTGGTAATATAATTAAATATGATAAAAATAAATCCAATTCTCAATGAAAAAGTTTTATAATTTGTTTAAAATTGAATTAGTTTGAAAAAGTAACAACAAAATAAAAAAGAATAAAGCATATCATTGATGCTTAATATTTATCAATATAATCTAAATTAAATCTACAAGCAATGTTAAAAATAAAATGAGACTTAAAAAACTTAAAAATTAACAAACAAAATTTTACACATTTAACAATTACCATAGTCATTTAAACAGAAGCTAAAATTTAGTAGTCTTTTGCTTTGAAATTATTTTTAAATTAAATAAGCTACTAAATATAAAAAGTAAAATCTATTTTAAATATTTAATTCTCTTAGGAGAAATTAAATGTTAAATTAATTAGTAGTTAACTGAAAAACGCCCTAAAACAAAAATATTAAGAGCTTATAATAATAATTATATATTATTTTACATTTTAACCAGATACATATTATTACGAATTATATAACAGACGAAAAACATATGCATAAGGAGAAAACTTGATGTAAAAAGAACAAATCTATTTACATGAAATCAGCTTGTTAGTGACTGATTAATAAACTAATTGCTGTCTCCGTGGACATTTTCAACACATAAAGGCTATTTCAATTAGATTCTATTGTTGAAAATTCAATTCCAAGATACTGTAAATATCCACACTAGAAGTGGTATACTTACTAAATTCTTAAGTTAATTTTAACACATATTAGACCATTATTACCAATCATAAAAATATCAGTTTCTATAAATGGGCTATTAAACTTTTTACTATAATAAAGGATGCTATATTTTCATTATTCTCACAGTATTGAAAATAAACAAGAGTTAAATAGGCATTTGTTGAAGTTATGTAGTAATTACCAGATTTGTTTGTTTGTTGCTCAACGGATATTTTTTTGCACACGAGGGCTAATTAGACAGGGACCTATGGTTTAAAGTGGATTCCGAACGACTACAAACATCCATGCCCAAGGTGGGATTCGAACCCCCAAACTGTTGAACAAGAAACAAAGGCAAGAGCGCTAACCATTCGGCTGCCAGTGTGGCTAGGAATTACCAGGAATTACTAGAATAACAACATCAATTAATTTTTCAGTTTGATCAAACAATGTAATCCAATTTTATCACAAGTATTCAGTAGAATCTTTGTGCCAATCACATGCCCTTTCACATTTCCTATGTATAACAAATGGCCCAACCAAACCATTAAGGGTAAAGATTCTTGTTGTTGTCGGTAAAATACATTTGTTACTACTTCACAATATTTCCCAATAATCTACTAAATCCTTTACTTCCAATGACAATTCGTTTTTACTAGGATTTAAACTCAACCCTTGGATTTTTAATTTCTTAATTCTTATTATCACTAAGTATGCTTTCTATAATTTTCGCTATTGGTACATCTTAATTTCTTCTAACTAAACCTATCGCCATATCTATATTAGATACAATGACAACACAAATGGCTCATTCAGACTATTTTCACTAAAATATAAATCATTAGTATAAAGAGCAGAATATAACATTTTAAAATATTTAGTTTTACCTTGCTCATTTTTTTAACATAATGCTTTATCATGGCACTTAAAATGAAGGATATTTTTGCAGTCAAATAAGGCAGCTCTTCTTCCTGCTCATAATATTTTTCATGATATTCTAACAATACCCAAATATCAAAGAGATTTTAAGTATTTATATCTCAAGTGAAATTCTTATCATTAAAGATGTCTTCTCCATATCATTAAACAGCATTTTGTAATTGCAAAAAATTTAACATTACATCAAGAATATTTAGATTTAATATCTTAATTCAATTCCTTATTTCCTAAACTATATTTTGACCTACATAGCTGATGGCTCTTTAATTGATACTGAAGCTTCTGACTGTCATGTGCATTGCAAATAATTTGAAATTTTTACGGTAGTTGGACTGAACAGCTCTAATTTTAATGCCACAATACATGCAAAAAATCATCTATCAAACTAAAATAAATCACTTTAACATACAGTTTTTCTCATGGATTTCCAGGCTGTAATTTTGTTTCTCTGATCGAACTTGCTTTGCGAGACTTTGGTCAAATTTATAGGATATCTTGCAATTGGAATCTATGGTAAAGAAAAACTAATATTATCACTAAGGATGATCTCTCAGAACCAAGTCTTCCTTCTATGCATGTAAAATTAATGCAAAATATATCATGAACTCCATGTGACAGATTCAAATTTGTAATGCCAGAGAAAGAAAGTGGTGTCAACTGTAGGATAGTTAAGTGTTGAAGGAATTGCCTCAATCTATTTTTACTGTGAACTTTAGGATAATGATCTCATTTACATCTAAACCATAGTGGCTAAGTCAATTTACTAGACTGTCTCCTTTGTTTGTCTGAGTAAAAAAAAAAAAAAATTCTCACTATTTTTTTTTAAAATGCTTAAAGGATTATTTAAAAAATTATAAATGCTTAAAGGATTATTTAAAAAATTATAAATGCTTAAAGGATTATTTAAAAAATTATAAATGCTTAAAGGATTATTTAAAAAATAATTGCATTGACCAAGCTGACTTATGTTGTGTTGAACATTGTGAACTGTGTCTTTTATAACTTTACCTCAACATGAAAAAACAATGTAGAGTAACTTCTGAATTTAACAATAGTTATTTTACGGCATCTTCTGAAATTCAAATAATTTCCAAAGAATCATCAAATTACAATTAAAGATTATTCAAATTTTAGTACATTAAAAATGATCTAATTTATAAATCACATTTTAATAATTATTATAAATCATAATACACACAACCAAGATACAAAAAGGAAAAAAAAACTTATTAACAGTGCCATTTCTCAGCATGCAACCACAATATGGTCATTGTACATTGAACATTATCTTAAAGGAAACTGAATTTTTAAAATATTTTCACAAGATAATACAAGGAATAAAATTAAGGATAATACAAGGAATGAAAATTTAGCTTGTAGATTAATTTTCTTTAAAAATTATCTCAAATTAATGAGATCTAATTTAAATTAAAACACAAAAGTCATTGTAACATTAAATATTAATTTACAGGAATTTAAATTTTCAACAGCTTCCCATGACACACTTAAATTATTGATTTAGAAACAAAAATTTAGCCTTAAAATTAGTTTTCCTTAGAAATAATATCAAATGAATTCAATCTAATTTAAATCTTACCCATAACATGAACACGAACAGTACCAAAAGCATTTTGCCCCTGTTTATTCCAAGCTTTACATTTGTAAGTTCCATCATCTACTCCTCTTTGCACATCTTGAATAATCAATGTGCCATTAGGAAAAACTTCTTGTCGACGGTTAATGGGCAACCTGCTGCTTCCTTACAAATAAAAAAACACTTAAAAAATAAGAATGAGGATGAAAATTTCCTATAATTTAATAAAATAATAAGATTGCATGCTTGTATTATAATAAAATTCAAATTTTAACATTAATTTATAAATAAAGACATTAGTTTATCACATACTGCCAAATACAGGGTGACCAATTTAAAAGAGCATCCACTGATCGCTCTTATTTTCCTTAAATTTAATGGATGTTGTAACATTCTAATATAATGATTTCAACTTTGTTGAAGAGTGGGAGATATTTTCCAACATTGTTGAACTGTTACAATTTTAATTGTAAAACCAAATCAAAATGGTGACACAAAATGCTGCATAATTAAACAATAATCTTATTTTTAAAAAGCATTATTTAACTAAAGATTTTAACCTCATGATTTCTTAGAGCAAATGTTGAAATTGTTCGCCAACATTCTGAATGCAAACATGAATAGGTTTAATCAAGTTTTTTTTTTTTTTATATTTTAACATTATTGATGTTATCAACAAGATTTCTTAAGTTATGATTTGTCTTCATTCATATGTTTGCAAAACTTCTTTGCGATAACCCCACAAAAAATTTAAAGTTGTGAGGTTCAGTGACCTTGTTGGCATGAGGCTTATTGAAATTAATAATCAAAAAAATTCTAAAGAAAAAGTGTTGACGGGAACAGAAAATTCACTCAAATCATTTGCACAGAATCAAATTACAAATGATAATCCAGTAAATATATGTCTTTGCATTTAAAAAGTAAAGAAACATTACCTGTACATTAAATATAAATATACTGAATAAATAATGATTTTGAAAGTCTAGCTGCATGTAATCATAGATAATAGAAAAACAAATGGGCTCTTTTTAATTGAACACATGTACTATATATATTGTCATTGATCAAGGAAAACAAATTTTTTCAATATCTGATTTCTTTATAAGAAATGTTTGTATTTTTATTTGCAATTAATGCTATAAAAATTATTTTGTAAAAAGAATCTAAAAGATAATATTGAACATAAAAATGCTTTTTATTTGAGAAAGGACAAAAAATCCATACATATTTAGTTTCACAAAAATTATATAAAAAATACAGAACCCTAAAAAAGTATAAAATTTAATTTTCCAGGCACTTAAAGTTTCAATGGCATCCATCATCTCAAAAATTATTATAAGTTTCATTAAAATATTTTTTTAGGAATTACAAAATACAGCTAATACTATCCCTAGGATCATAAATACTGTCAAAGGAATTATGAAATTGAAATGATTAAGGATGAAAAAATGTAAAAAGATTAATAATAAATTAGAAAATATCAAACTAAAGATACAACTCCCTCATACATTATATTAATAAAATTCATATTTTATCTGTAGAAGAAATTTTTGTCCAGGTTTAAATTGAAATGGATACATGGAATGGAATTTATAAAAAACTGTTAGTTCTTAGTTAAATTAAAATTTAAGCTATATTTCATATCAAATTTGATTTTAGTACTTGTAATTAGATTAGACTGTAATTAACACTGATTTGAGCTGACCGTAAAGCCACTTATATTAAAATGCCATTATATATATACATATATGTGTGTGTGTGTAAATAATTTAAATGATAAAATATCTCAGAGCTCTGTTCAATTCAATTAATGAAACATTCCTGACTTTAAATATTATCACCGAAAGCTGTCGAGCTTGGCTTGGTAGATCAGAATATTAAACACATTATATAAATCGAAAGATGAATTTTCACTTTAAGCTAATTTTAAAAGTATACAGATATTTTTTTTATTAAAAACATTATCACTCAGTCTTTTGCCTAATTCTGGAAAAATTTCACAATTTTCAATAGTCTCTTCTTGTAATTTCTTAAAATTTTAAAATATACTCTTTTGCTATAGTAATTTTATTCAATTATATATATATTTATATATATTTGCTTCTTCAGTCAGATTTTATTGAGTATTTTCGTAATCGCCTTTTTAGATACACCACTGGTGAATTTTTAATCTGTCTCGTAAAGATGCACGGTTGTAGAGCGGTTTTAAATTTTCCCGCCAGGCGCTGAGCAGTTATCTCGGCAACCTAAATTACATCACTGCATGTAATATCAGGTTACTAAATACCGATCGCGCTCGAACTGCAACTTTGCAATCACGCGCTATTTTAAATTTCAAAGATCAAAATTTTGAATGTTACATTATAATTATTTGCTACATAATTAGACAAATAAGTAGAAACTAATTCCTCAAAAATTACATAATAAATTCACAAATACAAACTAAATATCGTGCGCTCTCTACAACAGTAAAAAACTCTGTTGTTCCAACTAGTCTCAATTTAATACGGGCCATAAAAATAAATCTAAAACATAAACAAACATTCTTAGGGAAAAAAAATGTCCTTTCAAATTAATCAAGTACATTTTTAAATTAAGCACCATACTAAAGAAATCTAAATACCATTACATGAAATGTTTTTTTAAAATATAAAATATTACATAGACAGCATTATTAATTATATACATAAAATATTTAATCATTGATTGCAGAATCTTCGTCACCGGTATGTCATGATATTCACAGAATATATTCCACGAGGAAAATAAAAACTCAAAATAATGAAAACAATATGAAAATAAACATATTTTAAAAACTTTTGAAATAAATTTTACTTAAGAAATAAAAAATTCACTGCAAACTAGTATTCAAAGACTTAATTTCAAAAAAATTTCATAACATAAACATTAAGTCATTCATTTAAAATGCCTACACAGCATAATGAAATAAAAACAAATTAATGCTTCAAGGGTTACATGCAGACAAAATAAATTTCGTGCATATACACGATCACGTGATTATTAAACGAAAGTTTGTCATATAAAGCATTTCGAGTTTTTAAGACCGTTTAGAACATTTTATCGCTAGCTTGGCGCATTTTATCGACCGCACGGAACCATAGTCTTCAATCATCTGTCTCAATATATTTCAGATTATGAAGAGGCTCTGTACAGATAGATAATATCTTTGGATCATACAGCTTTTTTTAAACATAAAACCATCATGTTTTCTAACAAAAAAAAATGGACCTTTTTCATTAAGAACTAACACTCAGGAGCTATATTATCGCATAAAAACATAATTTTACAATATGCTAATGAAATAATCATAATATTTTAATAAAATTTGATGACATTTTTTTACTATTGCAAAAAAGAAATAAAAATGTCATCAAATCTTGGGAGATAAGCTTGCCTCCTTTGACAAGAATTCCCAAACTGCTTCTTTATAGAAGTATGAATGTCAATTCAAATAAAAGAACACTCAGTTTTCCCTTTTGACGCTACTTTTTTTTGAAAGGGTAGTTTTTGTTTGAGAGCAATCAGTATCCCATTATATAGATTATTTTTCCTTTATCGAGCAAATAGAAAATAGTTATAAGTCTAGTAATGAGCAACTCTTGAATAAGTCTACATTTTATGATACTTTATTAAAACATTTTAGCAAATTTTTATGTTATTTTACTTCTCTCTCTCTCTCTCTCTCTCTCACTCACTCACTCACTCACTCACTCACTCACTCACTCACTCACTCACTCACTCACTCACTCACTCACACACACACACACACACACACACACACACACACACACACACACACACACACACACACACACACACACACACACACACACACACACACACACACATTTTCCATTTTTAATTTTAACTTTAATGGTCATAAGAATTACTTCGCTCGTGATTATAATATTTTTTAGTATGTACATAGATTTTAGTTTCCTTAAATTTGCTACCTTAGTTTTCTTTACATCGAATTTTCCCCAAGAAAAATTTAATATTGTTTATTTTATGTTCTATTAAAATTATTATTTATTAATATTTACATTTAAGTAATTTTTTTAAATATTTAATAAACTAAATGATGATGTGATCATAAATACTTTGGTTTTCTAAAATACCAATATAAAATTAAAAATATGCATACACTCAAACAATAATTAAGATATCATCAGTACTATAGTCATACTAATATTTATAAACAACAAAAGTTCAAATTTATAACGTTTTAATTGTTATTTACAAAGTTAATAGGTATAGAGAATAAAAATGTTTTGAAAAGGAAAAGCACAATAAATATACAGCCAAGAAATAAATAAGATAATATCAATATCCATATTAATACATTTTATAAACAATGAAAAATAAAAATCTTTAATTTGAAATATGCAAAGAAATAAAAAATAGTTATAAATAATATCTTTAATTCATTGTATGACTATTTTTACAATATTGTAAGTTTAAGACTAGTCCATGAAAAATTCAGTAATGCTTCTTTAGAATATTTTAAAAAAAAATTCATGAAATACTTGAAAAATCTTCAGTCATTTAATTTGATAAACGTGTATTTTTTATAACATAATTATAAGAAGATGACAATATCATTGATAAATAATATGTTGTAAAATGCTTACATCATTAATTTTTAAAAAATTTAAAAACATAAAAATTTGTAATTAAATAAAAAATAGAAGACTTAGCAAGTATAGTAGTGAAACACTTGAAAGAAAATAATACCTCAGTCTGGATTGCTACAAATGATTATACCGGGTGATTATAATTAAAGTCCCGATTTTAAAAATCGATAATTTTAAAACTACTGGTCAGAATGACTTGATATTTTAGCGGAACAATCGTAAGGCAATGGAATTTTATTTGGCGAAAAAAAAAATAGTTCTAAAATATGCCGATAGATGGCGTTCACATTGTCTAGATATATGCAAATTACTAATACGTGACATGCGCACATGAGACTTAGCTGCCATAAAAATGCAGAGCACCAGCTCTTTGCCTAAATGCTTCATCATGACTCTGACTATGAAGGATCGCGCTCTGCTCTTGAAGTTTTTTTTATAAGAACGATGACTGTGCACTTACAGCTATTAGGAAGTTTCGGACATTAAAATCCATTAAATGGGGTCCAATAACCGCAAAAAGTCTGCGAAAAATGATTGCTAAATTCGAAGAGACCGGTTCATTTGACGTTAAACGGGGTAGAGGAAGAAAACCAGTTTCGGCTGCGGCAGTGGAAGATGTGGCTACACCATTACAAGAACAGACTAACAATATAAAATGTTGCAATCAGCAATGCACGGGGAATTGGCCGAATGCTGGATATGCCGAACAGCACGGTGCGTAAAATCCTACGGAAGATCTTGCTCTGTTATCTGTATAAGATAACTCATGTGCAGGAGTTGCTACCGGCTGACCTGGAAGCACGTCAATCTTTTGCACTGCAATTTCTTGCCCGGATGGAAGTGGACAACGGATGGCCATGGAACATTCTGTGGTCTGACGAAGCCCACTTTCATTTGCAAGGTTCTGTAAATACGCAAAATTGCAGGATACGGGTGACCGAGAATCCGTCCCAGCTACAGCCATTACCTCTTCAGTCTGAAAAGGTTACTGTGTGGTGCGGAATAACGGCAGCGTTTATCTTTGGTCCGTTTTTCTTCGAGGAGATCACACCTGCGGGTCCCGTTACCTGCACCGTTACTGGCACGCGAGACTAAAACGCACGCGAGACACGTAGCATGAAATACTTTTGCGTAACCATGTCCTTCCGGCACTTCAGCAGCGTCAGTGTGTGGATCGCACAATGTTCATGCAAGATGGCGCTCCTCCGCACACTGCTACTCCTGTGAAGCAGCTACTGAGTGCTAATTTCGGAGATGACAGGATCATAAGCCGTCATTTTGCAACAACGTGGCCGCCACGTTCCCCCGACTTAAACCCGTGTGATTTCTGGCTTTGGGGGTACCTGAAGAATGTTGTTTACAGCGGGAGTTTTCAGAATCTAGCTGACTTGAAGGCAAGCATCACACACCACATCCATTGCATCAGTACAGATACCCTCCGATCTGCTGTGGAGCATGCCGTTTTGCGCTTCCAATTAGTAGCGGAACAAGGCGGAGGGCATATCGAACAACTTATGCTTTAATCATCAGCAAGGTGTTGATTCCATGAAACTCTTTCTTTTGTCATAATCGCTGTATTCTTGTCTTTTCGCTAATAAATCTTTAGTAAATCCCTGAACTCTAATTTTTTTCTTTTGGCTAACAACATTTCTGTGTTTAACGAATACATTTTTGGACTTTCCTCCTGATATTACCCGGACAGTGTCATCTATCGGCACATTTTGGAACTATTTTCTTTCGCCAAACAAAATTCCATTGCCTTACGATTGTTCTGCTAAAGTATCAAGTCATTCTGACCAGTAGTTTTAAAAGTATCGATTTTTAAAATCGGGACTTTAATTATAATCACCCGGTTTAATATGGATTTTAGAATTACTATCTTTTAGGTAGCATGAAATAATCATTAATAAAAGAGAAATATATGTAGCACACATTTATTATATACATAAATTCTGATCATATTCTCTGTAATGTTTTAAGCACAGTTTTTAATTTTATGTTGAATACAGAAAAACTATCGAAATAAAAGGCAAAATTTAAATTTAAAAATTATGACACAGGTTGAAGAAATTACAGTAATAAAAGAAAAATGTATTTAGATCAAGCTAATTTTCTTTTATTATATCATATTGTTACAAATATAATCATTATTGTATTTGTCTTAAAATATATCATTTAGACAGTTCGGAAATACTCAAAAATCCTGCAATTTTGACGTATATATATATATATATATATATATATATATATATATATATATAATCTTGTACGTTAAAAAAAGCATTTCTAATGATTTGGGACTCAGCAATCTTTTGGCGAGATACTTCTGGAAAAATCTTTAACTCAAAGACCAATACTGAGGGAGGCGGCAGCTTAGAACCCTCCAGAAACTAAAGAGATGCGGCCGACATTCTCGAGACATTTCCGGAAGAGAAAAGGCATGATTTTCAAGCATTTTCAAGTGCGCTTGAGCTTCTGTGAGGTGAAAAGTGACTAAAGAATATAAATGACTTTAGTTAATGTTTCGCTATCAAGTAGGTGAAAGTCTGTAAGAATTGGCAGCCGATATTCAGCGACTTTCTGAATCTAGCATTTTCAGACTGCCCTGTTGAAACATGTTAAGAGTTTCCAGTACTCCATCTTCATCATTTCTCTCCAGTACTTCATCGATAGTGGGCAGGAACCAGAGATAGATAAAGCACTTAGACTCGTCGCTCGTAGAAACTGGCACTCAATCAGAACAGTGTCTGCTATTCATTTGGACTCCGATTTCGGAAAGCAAATTAAAGATTTAAGATGAGAAATCCGTAAATTATTATAGAGTAAATGTGTTAAAAATACGAAAATTCATGGTTACACTTATGGTGCAGCTGGGCACGTCATAAGAAACTGACCGACATCCAGAGATGGTGGAAATATTTTCCCACCATATCATAGAACTTATGTTATCGCAAAGGAATTATTCATGGAAATGCAGAAGTATTATCGAGGAAACCATATAGTAAAAGCTTCAAATATTGTTCTAGAATTCGGAAGAGATATTATCAATAGTATCTTTCGGTAGGCCAAGTTACTGTTTCACCAAGCCCTTGTAGTGGTGAAAGACTTAGAGAAGCCAATAAAGAAGATCCAGATATAAATCCAATTTCGAAGTTCAAGGAATTGTCCAATGCGAGCTCAAATTAGCAGGCATCTGTCCAACTATCTACTACTAAAGGGATATTGGGCTTTATGTGACTCACTCCATGCTAGAAATGGTATGTTATAAGGAAATGAGAATGCAATGGTGGACTTCAAATGATAGCTTGTTCTTCCGCAATCAAGATTTTCAGTTGTTTTAAAAGAACTACTTAGTTGATCAGCTGGAGGCCATTTCAGAGTGTAGAAGACACTACGAATAGTTTGAGAACTCTTCTATTAGAGCAAAATGAGTCAAGATGTCGAGAAGTGGCGCCAATTTTGTAATGATTGTACGGCATGTAAGGGACCATAGAAACGTAGACGTGGGAAACTAAATCGGTAGAACGTAGGAGCACCTTTTGAGCGGTTAGCCTTAGACCTTTTCGGTCTCCTACTATGGGCTTCAAATGGTAGGAAATACATCCTAGTAGTCATGAACTGCTTTACTAAGTGGCTTGATGTATTTTCAACCCTCAATCATAAAGCTACTACAGTAACAAAGATTCTAGTGCAGCAATGGGTTTCTAGATTCGGTACATCTTTACAAATTCATTCAGATCAAGGGACGAATTTTATATCTGCTGCGTTTAAAGAAATGTGTCAAACTCTTATAATAACCTCTCACTGGTGGTTTCCAGAGATCAGCGAGATTGACATTTGAAGATATCATCGTAGAGCTGTATACAAGACCATCGGATATATATAATCTCAGATGCTATTTGATCATGAACCTCGTCTCCCTTATGACCTTCAGTTTCATCGCTCTTCCACCGGATGCATCTTTACCGCCAGAGGAATATCTTCGAAACCTCCAGGTACGCATTGAAGACGTCAATAACTTTGCTTGACACTGAATCAAGCGGGTGACTGTGAGAATGAAGACCAAGTATGACCCAAAAGTGACGGGATACGAATGTCAGGAAGGTGACAAAGTTTGGCTGTTGAACTCGATTCTACAGAAAGGATTTTCTCCAAAGTTGCAACTATCTAGGACGGTTTATACACAGTCCTAAAAAGACTGAACGACGTCGTTGTTCGTGTAATGAAATCTCCTTCTTCAAAACCCAAGTTACAAAATAGTTTAGCTCAATACTGGCAATCTTGCTGAGATAATCCCAATAATGAGCGTCAAGTTTTCCAAAATATACAACATATCAAGATAAACCCAATAATATACTTATTATGAGTGCCACGTTTTCCCCAATATTGGACATGCCAAGGTTGGTCTTATCATGGGTGCAAAGTATTTCTAGTCTGCCATGATAAGCTATTATGGTCCTTAGAAAGATAGCCAAGTTACTACTAATCTTGGAATACCAAAATATATCATAACGAGTTAAATCCAATATGGCTACCAATTTTTCTAAGCTGTTTAATTGCGTATTTGTTTATTAAGAATTTTCTTACTGATTAGATTAATGTTCTGAATTCCAACCATTATGAAACTTAGATTCATGAAGTTTAATAGCGACCATTTTATTAATTTATCAAGAAGTTTTAAAAAAGTCGACGTTTGGTAACTTTGATTTTTCTTATATTTGTTAAAACAATTTTTGGATATCATGAAAATTTTTAACCATTAATTTGTGCGTCTGCGATAAAATTCTAATCATTTGCATATCTCACCTCCGCTAATACGTGTCGTAAATTTCATGTTATTTGAATGATTCCTTTAGGATTTTGCATTTAGGGTTTCTAACAATGTATTAACATTTAGTTAGCATGAAAATTTCTACCTTTGAAAAATTTGTCTGTTTTAAGAACCTTATTCAAAATTCTTAAGCCTTAATGTGATACATTTTGGTTGGCTTCACAGCACTATTCCTTGGAATTTATTTATTTTTCGATTATCTTCATTGTAATTTTGCTTATAGTATTTCAATACCTCGTTATTTTATCCTCTTAATACTAATAGTTTCGACTATTTTTTCAGTAAAGTTACGTTTTTCATTTGAAATTTCGGTTAAAAATTTCTTTTGCATATCTTTGTTAATTACTGGTAAATTACTGACTATATATTTTGGTGCAATGTATAAATATTTTAGTCTCTAGACAATAATTGTCTGTTACTTTTAAATATTAAAAACAGTTTAAATTTCTAACTTGTTTCATTATGCCGGAAAATTAAATTTTTTTATTTAAATGAAATATAAGAGTATCAAAGAATGTAATTAATAACTAGCTTATTTAATTTTTATCTATATCATGAACTAAAATTCTCACTGGATAAACAAAATGTTAAAAGAATTTCTAACAAAATAGGGCTTGCCATCATCTTAGGGAATACATGTGGGGAAAATCCAAGTACTAAGGCTTTGCCAAATTAAGTGCAAAAGTTTACAGAAACTACTAACCATATGGAAGTATTTTTATTTTAGCTACTTTGAGAATTTGTAAATTGATCTTTTTTAATTTCACTCCTATAAAATTCGTAGAGTATATTTTCGACAATCAAGTCTTACTTTATAGTTACATTGTATGATTTTATTTTGTTTTAAGTTAAAATTATTAAATATAAAAAAGAAAGAAATATTTTTGTTACTTGTTTCAAAATTATTAAATTTTGCATAGTTGCTTTATTATTGTTTAAATAAAAAAATGTGTGTGAAATGCATTGAGGTATGTTGGCAGAATGCCAACTCCAAAACAGGCAGGTAAACTCTAATCATGGAATTTCCTTTCTGAATAAGTAATGATTTTTTAACGACAAAATGAAACAATACTAAAACACTTACTGAAACAAATGTTACTAAAACAGTAAAATCATTAAAAGATTAAATTTGTTGCTTTATACCATAAATAACAGCTTCTGTCCACTGATAAACATTGCCTGGCACTTAGTCTTAAGTAAAATCTACTATATTTAAAGTAATGATTTCCTTCTCAATAACAGGAAATATCAATTCTGAAGAAAATAGTAAAAAAAGTATCACAGAACGCAAAAAGTTAAGAAACAAAATAAAATCATGCAGCTAGAGGTCTAAAGTTCACATGATCAAGAAAAATTTTATTTCGATGTAAACTAAATTTAGTGGCTTCTAAACATCAGATAAGAGAATTGTAGGAAGTCAAGTTACTGTATTTTTCTGTATATAATTTGAAAAAAGCCGAATTTAGAAAATAAACACTGCATAATCAGAAAATTTTTTTTAAGGTGAATAATCCAAAATTTGTTGCTGATAGAGTAGGGTGACAAAATTATAAATACACATTATGAATAAAAATGTAATATATTGAATGGAGAAAAAAATTATGAAAAACATGTTTGGGTCCAATTTAGAGCGACTTCATTGCCAAGGGCAATGAACCTGAGATTAAGGCATCTTAGTCTGTCGTTGAAAGCAATTATTCCGAGATGATTCCAGTAAAAAGTAATTTTTATTAATATTTTAATAACGTTTAAAATAAGAATGTACATAGTTTATAAATAAAATACGTCCTATTTCGGCCCATCGCTTGGCGAGAGCTGGCGCAATTTTTACAATTTAGAAATAATAATTTAAATAATAAAAAAATACTTAACTCTTTATTTCCTTTTCTTGATATCTATACATTCAGGTTCATAAATATTTGAAACATCTCTCTCTCTCTCTCTCTCATTTAAGATTTTACAATTCTGTCATCCTTCACCACATTTTGGATATTCATACGCGATTTAGAAATTAGATTAAATATCACACACCATTCAGTTATATCTTTCTAGCCTCTAGCATTCAGTAACATGAAAAATTCGGTTGTATATACGTACAGGACACTGAACTGTTTATCAATATAAAACTACAGATCATAAAGAAATGTATTCTTTTAAGAAGAACACAAGTCTTTTCATGTTTTAAAGCCAAACTACAACGTAGAATATATCTATTGTATTAATTTTTATTTGATTCAACCACTTAGAATGAAAATCGTTTGAATTTTTAAAAATAAATTATTTCTTATATTGCTTAGTTCTAATTAATTAATTTATTTTAAAATATTTGGCCCAGAAATATTGGTAAGCTATTATTTTTATTGAAATTTCAAACTGATTTAATTTTTTCACTAAAAAAATATATCATTCATTTTAATATTTTATAATGGAAAAAAACTTTCGTCTTTGGATTGTTCTTAAAATTGTTACGTAGTAGTGGTTGCCATAGATTTCACAAGCAATAAAAGTACAATTCGAAAATCGTTACATTAAAGACCAAAGAATAGGCAATTTAAATTCTTGTATTGATAAAATTTAACTTTAATACAGTGAATTTAAGTGTCTATTCTTTGATTACAGTCGTAATCTGACGATTTGGTTCCGGATTTCATACTTGGCAATGGAGTGAGTCCACATAAGATCCAACCCAAGTTTGTTTTGTTAATATTTAAATAAAAGAAATGGATAATTTTCGAATTGTGCTTTGAGCACTTTCTCTTTCTTTCACATTACGCATGCTTTATGTTCACCTTAGAATAGGATATTTGTCCCCACATTTTTGTTGCCTTCTCTTACTATTTAATTAAAATCTCTGATCCTAATTTAGACGCTTTCGCTTCAGAATGGCGATGTGTGAACTTGAATATTTTGTAAACGAAATAGCTCATGCAATGACTCAAGTAAATAAAAACTATAGTATCCTTCTGAAACACCAAATTCTTAAACTTAATTTACTAAACTAACTGTAAGCTAAACAAATATGTTAACAGAGTGGTGAAATGTTTTTACTGCCACCTGGTATTTATTTAATAAAGCACATAAACTACATTTCTTTCAAAACTTCATTTTAAGCTTTTTCAATGGAAGTTTTTACTAGATTATCGTAGTAGTCTATAACATAAACTACGAAATTCTAAAGTTCCTTTTAACAGATGATAATCGGATTTGTGTACAGAAAAATAAGATTATTGAACTTTTTTAATGTATAAAAAGCTTACCTCGATGCCATGTGATTGTATCAATGGGATATCCAGCAACGTGACAGCGAAGCATGAGGCTTTCTCCTGCAACTGCCGACACATCCTTCATTGGACGGATGTAGGGTAATCCATACACATTAAGTCGTGCTGCATGGCTTACAATGCCCACCGTGCTTCTTGCATGGCACTCATATTCCCCGCCATCTTCCACGCGTACAGATGTAATATTTACATAGCTCACAACTCGCCCTTGCATCGTGATGTAGTCTCCAACCCGGAAACGCTGATCTTCTGGCAGCAGGGAGCCATCGAGAGTCCAAGTGATTTGAGGAAGTGGATTGCCTGAAGCTACGCACTTCAGAGATATGAATGGTCCCGGCTGCAGAGTTTCTTCTGTGAATACGTAGTGAAAGACAGGTGCCGCATCTAGAAGAACAAGTTTCTTTATAAGTGAACACATTTATACAAAATATAATAAAATATGTGAAAATGTACCATTTACCATAAGAAAATTTCATATAGATTCAGTAAGGTAAATTTTACTCATGTTTGAATAAATAGTATGTTTTTTTTAATGAAAACTGGAAAAATACATATTGATAAATATAAAGTAGTATTTACATATCTGTTTCGGTAAAATAGTTTGATTGATTGTCACGTTGATTGATTGTCAGTGTGGTCGTGAAGAAAAGATGAGAGGAGGAAGTGTGAGGGCTGGCTACCCTCTCTCACAGAGACCTCTTTGGATATACTTTGAGAGCTTTCCGCCGAGTTCTTCGGCATTTTAAGGGAATTTCTATTTATTTTATGGAAAGCTCAAAACAGTTATCGTCTTCTGGCCGGCAACCAGATATGCTTAATAATTACTATTTTCCGACTATTCCGCAAAATGGCGGATTTTTAAACGGAAAGGGACACGGACCTTTTCGGCTAATTTTGAGAAATAGTCATGGCGAATATTTTGAGCATATGAGGGATGTTAAAACTGTCCTATGAAAGGGAATTGTAGTTCGCTACCTTTTCCGGCCTGCAGATTCGTGATATGTGGGTTTTTAAAAGGTAGCCAAGAAGGACTGTGGCAATGAATGTGTCTAACACATAAAATTAAAGTATGAGAGTGGCAAAAAGTGTGTAGTCTTTTTTATTATCCTAATCTTTAAGGCAATGAATGTGGGATCTATTGCGGCAATCCACCGCTTTAGTGACGAAATGAAAGCTTGTTTTATTATGAAATTATTATAAAGGAATTGGTGTGTGAATGGTGCGTATTAGTGTAATGAGACAAGGGTCAATACACCGCACAAAAATGAAATATAAGATTGAGGAAGGCGTCCAACTGTCAATGCAAAAATGGAAGTGGAGCGTGTGGTCTGGTTTAAATTCCAAAGTGGGAAAGTACCAGCCTTGGGATAACAGGGTTACTGCCCTGCCCTTGGTCAGTGGAAATTCTGCTGACTGCCGCGACATGGAAATTAGTAGCTGCGCGGTGAAGACGCGACTGTTTCTGGTCGTGCTTATGAGAAACGACCCCGCAATGCTGTGCGGTTAGAAGAGCGGGTGAAAGGGAGGTGAGAGGTCTTCGAGAAATCCTCCCCTTTCCGACTTTGATTGTGTATGCAGTTCGATGGATTGAGGGACCGTAGGATTGAGCCCCTACGCTGGTCCGATCTCTTGGAAGCCTGTGATTCACAGCATGTTGGAGTAGGGCGGACTACATACTGGAAGCCTTGCGGGTTACCCTTGACTGCAGCGTGGAAAGGGTGGCGGATCCGTGTCGGGGACGGCCCAGGCGGTCAAACTGGAAGAAACCAATTAAGTTTGGTAGCTGAGCCGAACAAAGCTCAAATTCTCTTTTTTTTATGGTTACATTAGTTATAAATTATAATTAAAGCGTGAATCATGAATAATAAAAGTCCTAAAAATGTGCAAAAATTGCGAAAAAACGCACTTTTCAGTGCGACTTGATTAAATTGTGTTGACGCTACAACGTCGATACCAGTGTCGTTGAGGCACTGGTGGAACATCTAGCTATGGCTAGAGGGGAGGTCCCCCCTAAAAAGAGTACGGATGCGAAACCAGAAATGGTTTCAATAGAGACTCAAACAGAGCTGGAAAAGGCCTGTATTGAGGAGAAAGGTGTTCAAGCTAAAGAAAGCTGGACAAAGGTTTCTCGTAAGAGAAACAAACCAAAAAAGGCTGAGACTCAAAAGAGTCCCAACACTAGTCAAAAGGTAGGAGTGACCCCTGTAGTCAAGCCGGCTTCGACAGGCAGCACCGGAAAGGGCCAGATCAGGTCCTACGCGGATGCAGCCAAGAGCAAGGGGAAAAAGAGGGCTCTGACGAATGCCCTCTTAGTGTACCCAAAGCCGGGTACTGATTTAACCTCTGACGGGGTTAAAAACGAACTGAAAAAGTCCATCGACCCAAGAAAGCTGGGCGTGGCAGTACAAGGACTAAAACCCCTTAACAACAATAGGGTCGCGATAGAGTTGAAAAACTCAGAAGATCGCAATAAAATGACTAACAAAATTAAAGAAGTTCTTGGTGAAAAAGTTGAAGCTAGGGAGCCTGCACGGAGACTCCCTAGAGTAATGATATATGATCTGCCGGGTGAGGACGGCGAGAAAGAAGTCCTGGAGGGACTGAGGGAACAAAACGAGATCCCTGAGGGCCACATGAAAGTGGTCTTCAAACTAAAAGGAAAGGGGTCTGATAAGCATTGGGTGTTGGAAACGGCGCCCGAAGTTTTAGAGCCTTCATCAAGAAGGGCAAAGTCAGCTGCGGCTGGCAGAAGCACAGGGTCAAGGAATTCCTTGAACCGACGAGGTGCTTTAAGTGCTGTAGGTTTGGCCACCTACAGTCTAAATGCCCCGAGAAGGCACAAACCTGCACTATCTGCGCAGGGGAGCACACTTTTAAAGAGTGCCCTAAAAAAGACGTTCGTTGCGCCAACTGCGAAAGGGCCAACAAACAATTCAAATTGAAATTGGGTTGCGGGCATAAGGCGGTTGATCTCCGCTGTCCGCAATACAAACGGGAATGTGAGAGAATCCGTTCCCGCACAAATTATGGTTGATACGACCAACAGCTTAGAGTATGGCATTTTGCAGATTAATCTCGCAAGATCGAAGGCGGCCACTCTGGAGATCTTAAAGGAGTCGGAAATGAGTTCGTCCGAAATCCTTCTCCTGCAAGAGCCGTATTTGGTGGACGGCGAGATTGCAGTCTTTCCACAGACATGTTCGGTGGCTCACATCGCCGACGGAATGGCTGCGGTTGTCGTTAACAACACCAAACTCAGCGTCTGGACCAGACACGTGGATACTCATATCGTAGCGGTAGAGATCAAAGATCTGCGCCAATCGCTACTGGTAGTATCAGTCTATGTTCCTCCAAGAGCAGACATTGGTGGCTATTTAGAGACCCTCGAAAAGATCATTCGGTTCCACACGAGGGTACTCATAGGAGGTGATTTTAACACGAGGCATCAAATGTGGGATCCCGAGTGTCCGTCTAGAGTGGGGACGAAACGAGGGGAAGCCCTTGTGGAGTTTCTCATTCGAAACGACCTCGTTTTATTAAATGATGCGACCTCCAGGCTGACCTTTGAAACTGTGAATGGGAGGAGCTGGATTGACCTGTCGGTGACGACGGGCGCTCTACAGTCGTCCTTCTTGTCGTGGAAAGTGGTTGAAAATTGCTTAAGTGATCACAACTACATCTCCTTCAGGCTAGCACCTAAGCTTTTGCAGAATATGAATAATGGTAAATACAGACTAGGTAAATATCGCCTTCAGAGATTGGGTGCCGACTTTAATAAAAAAGCACCCGGCCTCAATGATAAGATCTTAAAAGCTAAAGAGGGCAAAGACCTAGATGAGGTAGTGGAAAACATTACCCAGGTGCTACAGGAGATCTGCGAAAGAAGGCTTTGGCCTCGCACTAGCACGACCGCTAGAAAGCAGGTTCCATGGTGGGATGACGAACTAACTATGCTACGGAGTAAAACACGAGCGTTGAGGAGGCGGTTTCAGAAATGTTCCGACTCCGATGAGCGCAAGGCCAGAAAAACGCTGTATAATAGATCTGCGGCCCAGTATAAACGACTTATACTTTCGAAAAAAGAGTCGAACTGGGACAAATTCTGCCAAAAGCAAATGAGATCAAATGTGTGGTCTCTGCCATACAAAATAGCGGTTGGTAAGGCTGTCAAAAGCACACCAATGAGTAGCGTCAAATTGCCTGACGGGACTCTGAGCAATAGCGAAGAGGAAACCGTAAAAATGATTGTTGCTGGTTTAATCCCTGTGGATGAATCGGACCAAGACAGTGCAGAGCAAAAAGGCATGAGGAGTATAGCGGACTCCTATTGCGGTGGAGGTGACGATCGACCATTTACTAAAGTGGAGATTAAGTCGGTCGTCAAATCTATGGCAAAGAAAAAGGCCCCGGGACCCGACAATATCCCGGTCGAGGTGGTGCAAACTATTTTCGAGTGTAATCCGGGAATGTTTGTACTCCTCTTTAACAAATGCCTATTTCTAAAGCATTTCCCAAGATCTTGGAAACATGCCAAGTTGGTCCTATTTTTGAAACAAGGGAAGATCGCGTCTGAGGCGCGATCCTACAGGCCGATTTGTCTACTGTCTAGTTTAGGCAAAGTACGGGACAAACTCCTAACCCAAAGAATATACCATCATCTGGTGAAGTCGCAGGCACTTCACCCCGCCCAACATGGCTTCAGGCCGGGCAGTTCGTGTGACACGGCACACGTGTGTCTTAACGACACAATCAGGTATTTTCAGGAGACAGGAAAGTACGTTAGCCTAATCTCGCTAGATGTACAGGGTGCTTTTGATAGCGCGTGGAGACCTGGAGTAATGTTCCTCCTTGGCCAAGCACGATGTCCACAAAACGTCTATATGCTGGTGAAGTCCTATTTGGAAGACAGAAAGATAATATTCAAAGGCTCGAAAGAAAACTTGACATCTTGGTAAATAAAGCGAAGGACTCATACCAGGAAGCCATTTGTAAAAGAGAGGTACGCTTACATTACGTGCGAGCACATGTTGGAACTTTCGGAAACGAAAGAGCCGATTTACTGGCCAAAGAGGCTGCGAATCTTCCAGAGCCAACGCTGGACCTGTCACGTCCAAGGTCGCACCTGATAAAGGTGCTGCATAAAGAAGCACTGCGGATATGGCAACTGAGATGGGATAATGAAGAGGTGGGTCGTCAGACCTACAAATTCTTTGAAACTGTTTCTGATAAAAGAGTTTTCGGTAATGCTATCGTTGCCCAAATAGCGACAGGACACGGACGTGTGCCGGAATACCTTCATAAACGAGGGTATCCGATTAGCGAGTTATGTCGCTCGTGCAATGTTGTGGGAGATTGTCTCCACTTCGTGCTGTCTTGTACCAGGACCTCGGAGGAAAGGAGTAAGCTGGTGTACAAGAGCGAAAGCTTGAGTACCATCCTGGACCGGCGCAACTGGTCTATCTTGAAAAGGATAATGTCCATTGTGTCGGATGACATTCCAATGATGGAATACCAGCGTGCTTCTGACGATGGACCGGTCGAGAGCTGGGATATTGAGGAATAGCATAGGAATTGACGGTTCGTAAAGGAATTTTAAAAACAAATCTTTAACGAGAATAAATGCCATAATAAGTGAGTGGGTGCTGGCGAGACTACTCGCCTCATCAAGGTATGGTTCTGTGGCTCGTCTACCGAGGCAGGTGGCGGCTGTTGGAAGGTAGACTCGAGTTCAAAGCTGCGAGTTGCAAGGTATGAAAATTAGTTATAGAAGCCTCAGCTTCTGGCACTAAGCCTCGCAAACTCGATCCCCTTCTGTCCCTTCTGTATCCTAGGGATACTGAGCGGGTGCCACCAACGAGGTTTTTCCCAAAAGTATCAAGAGTGGGCAGGCGGATCTTTCCAAATTGCATTTAATTCAATCTTTTTTTTTTTTTGTTTCTTTTTTATTTCCGAAAATATTAGAATAGCGTTGCCCTGCAAGGTGTCAGCAGTGGCAGACTTGGCCAAACCATCTGCAATTTCATTACCTCAATCCAACATCGGAAGGCACCCATTGAAAATGTATAGAGTGTTTAGTAGAAAGTCGTGTCATAAAGTCTAAAATATTCAAACTTGTCTTATCCCCAATGGTCGTCCAATGAGACAGGTGCTGTATATATGCACGACTGTCCGTTAGCATCCAGATGTCTCTGAAAACAAGTTCTGAAAAAACATATATTAACTTCATTTAAACCAGTTTAACATTAAATGATTTTGAAGTACTTTCGCAAAAATGCAAAAAATATTTTTTACATTTTCATTCCAACATTACAAAGGAAAAATCAACAAATTAAATGATGCAAAAAAAGAAGCAAAAATATGATGATTATTTACTTCAATTCCTAGTATAATTTTGGAATTTTTTTCCATAATTGCCTTTAGTTAAAGTAACTTCTTATCAATAAATTCAATGGAAAACAATTCATTTAATATAATACATAATATTTGATTGAAGCAATTTTCGCAAAGACCCAAAATACACTGCTCGCCATCCAAATTGCAACATCAAGAAAGACAAGATATATGACAACTAAACTTATTTTGTAGATAACATGTTGACCAACTATCAAATGATTAAATTTTTAGACTTCTGCAAAGTGTGGTTACTGCCAAAATTAGTAACCAAAGTAGCCACCATTGTTGAAGATCACAGCGGCCACACACCTTGGCATTGATTCAAAATGACTTTCGATGTGTTCTTGGGGCACAGCAGATCAAGTAGCTTCCACACGTTGCCAAAGTTGATCTGTTGTGGAATCTGTGAATGTAATCTGGGTCAATCGTTGAGCAACAATGGACCACGTGTTTTCTATCGACAAAAGATCCGGAAAGCAAGCCAGTCAGGGAAGCAATCGTATATTGCGATTGACGAAGAATCTTTTGACATTGAGTTCCACGTGTGGTAGTGCATTATCCTGTTGAAATATAGCTGTGGGCAAGCTCTGAAGGTAAGGAAGGACAACTGTGACTCCAACATCTCGGAGATGTAGACCTGGTTTTATAAAAAACCGGCAATGCGTACTAGAAAAATGCGACAGTAATATTCAATACCGCGCCATAACATAATACCAGGTGCAGAACCAGTGTAGTGGTGCATAACGCAACTATTCAGCATCCTCTCTCCACGGCGTCTCCAGACTTGATTGTTGTCTTAGTGGTGTTGCAGACAGAAGCGTGACTCGTCAGTAAAGATAGTTTTATTCCATTCTGCTGAAGACATTATTCTTTCATCGCACCATTGGCGGTGGAGACGTCTCTGGTTCTGCATCAAAGGTAGACGAAGTAATGGACGTCTTACGAACAGACCATTCTGCTGTAAATACTTCGAATGGTTCCCGCAGACACTGGATGATGCCTTACAGACTTAATGTGCTGTGCTATGGTTCGTGATTTGTCTGAGCAATCTGTCACTGCCATGCGCACAATTTGCCTGTCATCATGTGAAGTGGTGCACAGAGGTAGATGCGATGGAAGACGAAGGTTCGTCGAAGGCATCCAATGATCACATATACGCAATACTGTTGTTTGGTGGTTTCGGCTATCACGACTGCCGATCCCTGAAAGATAATCCAGAATCTCTGTAGGCCATTATCCTTTCTCTGTCGAACTCGGATATTTGATCAAGAAATGATTGCTGTTTTCTACAAAGTATAAATAATCGTTTTATTTTATTATTTTTTTAATTTATTATTTTTATTTTTTGGAAGAATTATAAGAAAATCAACTGCCGAACTTGAAATCGTCAAAATCTCCAAGCCTTAAATATCACTTTGAAGTGGCGCCACAGGCACGCGTGATATGAGTCTGTGCTGAAATTCTAATAATTTGCATACCTCATCTCCGCTAATGCATGTTCTAAATTTCATATTATTTGCATGTTTCCTTTCGGGTGTTGCATTTAGAGTCGTTAGCTAAGTATATTGCATTAATTTTATATAATAATTAATTTTTAATGCAAATTACCATATTCCACAAATTTAGTAATAAAGACCTGAGATACAGAAATTTTTAGTAAAACAAGCTAGTTAGTTATAACAAAACGAATGATTTTCATACAAAATTTCCGATTAAATAATCAATCATTTCATAAATATAATAAATTTCATACAGAAAACGTTCAATTCTTAATAAATAGAATTTTAATATAGATAGTAAAAACTTTACTTTAAATTGTATTTTTTCCAAGGAAAAGTTATAATAAAATCTAATGAATGAAATTATTTCAGAGTAAAATTTCAATGATAGAAGTCTGTTCTTTCAGGAAATTCTTTCCCAATAAAGGGCAGGGTTCATTTTTTAAACTCAAAATGGACTTATTTGTATCATGTATTTTAACTCTTCAGCAAAAAGTAGTGCATAGGTGAGTGTTTGTTTTATTTAGATAATGTCTGCAGTATTTCTAAAGGAACAACTGGGATTCAATTACCATTAACATTTATTTCAAAATAGATTTAATATGCAAAACATCAAACTCATGCAAGAAAAATAAGATGAAGCTTGTAAACTAAGTTCAAAAGTGATTGAAAACGATAGAAAAGTATTCTCTGTGTTAATTTAGCAGAAATATAGTTTTTTTTATATTACAAAAGTGTAACCTCCTTTCAAAAACATTGAAAAGTCATACGTTATTTTTACAATAGTTTTTCCATCAAATATTTACAAATAGTTTGGAAAATATTAGTGCTGAAATAAAACCATTCAAGAAAACTAAATTGACATGTTAGCTAGAGAATAAATAACAACGTCAGAAGACTTAAAGTCCCATTGTCAAATAAGTCGGGTTTAAACAAGGGAAAAATTCTTAAAATGGTATAAAAGACTAAAATATGTTACAAATTGCATTAAACTCTAAATTCGTTTAAATCTATGTAAGGAAAATAATTTCTCTAAAAATTTAGGGAATCCAGAGAGTAGTACCCAGGATTTAGTTGATGAAAGTTATCTGATTGTACATTGCTTAAACAATGTTGGATTCTTCAGAATACTCAAATAAATTAGTACACTACTTCAATCACTTTATTCAAGTATTTGTGCTTTCAATATAAAAGAAATTGCATAGTTTGAAGAAATAGATTTTTATTATTAAGAACATAACATCTAAAGAAATCAATATATGTAACGAATGACAAAAATAATCAATTCTACATCTGCAATCAGAGTTCATAGTTTGTGCTCTCATTACATGTCTTTGTTTAAGGGGAGGATTGATGATAGATGTAAAGATAAATTTTTTACATTACATTTACTTAAAGCTAGAAAGTTTATTGTTTAATTGCATAAATTAACAGAAAAATATGTTTTTCTTTTTAAGTTATTTAAAGAAATGTGAAAAACATAAATGACTAAATATCACATTATAATATTTTGATGAATTCCTTAAGAATTGTAACGTTTTTTTTTTTACTTTCAATTAAAAATATATACTTGCTAGAGGAGCTGTGAAATCAAAACAGTCAGCAATTTG